>WNWK01003774.1:57500-156682 GCA_009830355.1 Cherax destructor
CTTTATTCTAAAGAGGACATTAGAGCACTCCAGAATGATTTGAATAGACTGATGCAGTGGTCGGAGAAGTGGCAGATGCAGTTTAATATAGACAAATGCAAAGTTGTAAATGTTGGACAGAACATATAAACTAAATAATATAGATCTTAATATTACTGATTGTGAAAAGGATTTAGGAGTTCTGGTTAGCAGTAATTTGAAACCAAGACAACAGTGCAAAAATGTTCGCAATAAAGCTAACAGAATCCTTGGCTTCATATCAAGAAGTATAATAGAAGTCCTCAGGTTGTTCTTCAACTCTATATATCTTTGGTTAGGCCTCATTTAGATTATGCTGCACAGTTCTGGTCACCGTATTACAGAATGGATATAAATGCACTGGAAAACGTACAAAGGAGGATGACAAAGTTGATCCCATGTATCAGAAATCTTCCCTATGAGGATAGACTGAGGGCCCTGAATCTGCACTTTCTAGAAAGGCGTAGAATTAGGGGGATATGATTGAGGTGTATAAATGGGAAACAGGAATAAATAAAGGGGATGTAAATAGCGTGCTAAAAATATCTAGCCTTGACAAGACTCGCAGCAATGGATTTAAGTTGGAAAAATTCAGATTCAGGAAGGATATAGGAAAGCACTGCTTTGGTAATAGAGTTGTGGATGAGTGGAACAAACTCCCGAGTACAGTTATAGAAGCTAAGCCGTTGTGTAGTTTTAAAAATATTTTAGATAAATACATGAGTGGATGTGAGTTGGACCTGACCAGCTTGTGCTACTAGGTCAGTTGCCGTGCTCCTTAGTGAATGGGACCTGACTTGACTATCTTAAGCCATTGGCTTAAGCCGGTGGGTGAATTGGACCTGCCTAGCATGGGCCAGTAGGCCTGCTGCAGTGTTCCTTCTTTCTTATGTTCTTACAACACACACACACACACAACACACAGCACACACACACACAAGACACACAAGACACACAACACACACAAGACACACAACACACAATATACACACAACACACACAACACACACACAACACACACAACATACACAACACACAACACACACACACACACACACACACACACAGGAATTCACTGAACATGTAAGGAAGACAGGTTTTTAAAGTCCTGAAAATATTAACCAAATACTATCCATCTTGGAGATTTCAACCTTGCAAATGTTAGATGAAAGCCGGTAGACACCAGCAGTGTACCAGCCCATCAGAGGCTCTAACAGAGGCTCTAAAAAGTTTGTTTTGGACCAACAAAACACAGTAGAAATGAAAACATTAGCTTTGATTTGCACGAACAATGAGAACTGATTAGAGACAAGAATCTCAAATAAAATATACTTATTGAAGCATAAAACAAATTCTTTCGTAGAGAAGTTTAAGAAATATCCGGCGTGTACAGATGTTCAGTAAATTTAACTTCAGCAGTCACAGCAGAATTAACCGAGACAAAACATGCAAAGAACTATCAGAAATTCCCTGGCAAGCGGACCTGAGCACTTTGACATCATTAGTGCGTGTAAACGCTGAATACAAAAACATGTAAGGCCTGTATAAAATGTGTTAGGCTCAGAAAGTATAAAAGGATATAAAATATTGAGAGAGATCTTACAAAAATGTACAGAAGAGAAAAAAGTTACTGAATTGCTTGAAAACGAACATGTCACACCAAGCCTGTGACCGGTTTCAAGAGTTCCTACTCTCGTTTCTGGGCCGTGGGTCAGGCCTGCTGCAAGGCCTGAGATGATCGATACAGAGCAGAAAAGCCTTCATACCAGATGGGAGAAGATTAAAAGGAACAACAGACGCTTCTGGAAATTGCCCCCCCCCCCAAAAAAAAAAAAAAAAAAAAAAAGTATTTCTACAACTCTAGAATTCTCACTACTCGCAGAAGTTCATACACTGATGACGAAAAAGAAAAGAGCTAAATTTTGAATAACCAGCATCACACATTATTGAGCAACTCGCTAAACGACGGTACAGTTGAGTATATCCAGATTAGTGTTTTTTCGTTACTTCTGCCCACCCCACAAATCACATCTCACATGAGCAAAAATCATCGGGAATTTGAAAAGGCAATAGAAAATACCCACACATGCAGCACCTGAAGCTGATCCGTGGAACTCGTTATTTATAAAGTGCAAAACATCATTGGCACGAGTTATTAATATTCTTTGGAGGAAGTTTAATTCTAGTTGAGGTCCCAGAGACCTCAAAAAGTGCAGATACAGGTCCTCTACACACAGGAGGCACTATACAGCTCTGAAAAAAACTAGGAACACTAACTTCACATATCATGAATTACAAATTTTGAGGAAAAGTATTACCTACCAAAGTCAACATGGATTTAGAGCTGGAAGATCATTATGACAACTATTCTATCATTAGAAGAAAACTATAACGTAGATGTGGTCAACACGGATTTTCCTAAGGCATTTGACAAATGCGATCGTGAAATGATTGCCCATTAAATGAAGTCAACTGGTATAACATGAAAAGTAGTACAATGGATACTCAGTTTTCTAACAGTTAGATTAGTAGTAAACAAATCAAAATATAGCTTTATCATGTAAAAAAAAAAAGTTCAGTACCCCAAGACACGGTCCAGGCTCCTTTACTATTTCTCATCCTCTTAGCAGAGATAAAAAAAAAAAACACTAGCCACAGCTTTTATCGTCGTTAGCAATTTTTTCCATTTCTTCTACCGAGGTGACTTTCATGCTTATTTTGGAGTTATCCTCAAAATATAATACAAAATTATGATGGGTGTTTTTATCTGTTTGCTATGAGGTTAAGAAACAGTGGAGGCGCCAAGACCATGCCTTAGGGTACTGAGCTTCTTACCTCGCTAATGTTGTTCACCTCGCTAATACTCTGTTTACTACTAACCTTTGTGTTTTATCTGTCAAAGTTGAAAATACATTTGACTACCTTCCCCGTTATGCTTATAGTCCTCATTTTGTTTGCAGTCACTCCATAATTGTATTTGTCAAAGGCCTTTGCAAAATCCGTGTATACCATATCTGTTATGGTTTTTCTTCGAGCGCCTCCGTAAGTCTGTCGTGGTTTAGTAGTTAAGACAAGCACAACCTCCCGGCTCTGGAATCATGCTGGTTTAGGTTGTGAGGATGTGTTCAACAAAATCTGTAAGTTGGCTCTCATTAGTCTTTCGAAGATTTATGTGGGATGTAGGGCTACTGGTCTGTAATTTTTCGCTTATACTCTACTGCCACCCTTTCGCAAAAGAGCTATGTCTGCGCTCTAAGGTTTCTCATGCTAGTGGCACTTTGTTATTTATGGAAATTTATTTAGCTGAATACAGCATTAAAAACCATTGGTGGTCTTTGGGGGTATTCATCTTCTAGTAGCCGCAACCTAGGAGGAGTCTTCCTTCGTCGTGTCGGCTGTCTTGTATCCCACTAGGCTGTAATAGAGCGGGGTAACCGTAATTAACACCCCCTCCCGACATACATGTACTCCATTATGACAGATATAAGTACCTGAGGAGAGCATATATCTCTTACCTGGATTGGGCGGAATGCCCTCCCATGACGGCACCGCTGATGTTCTTTGGTAATAAGACTTACTTGGTTCATATGTAGTGAGAGCCATTGACATTACCACATTGTTGATGCCGGTATCGATGGCTTGATTGGAGATATGACGTTTATGCTCCGTTGAATCACAACGTCACTTTGACAGTGTTGAACGTCGTTTAGGAATATACACCATCCTCTTAATGTCACCTGACTTCACCATCACTCGTCCACAGGTTTAACTTGTGAACGTTAATATGTCCGTGGATAATGTCCACAGTATGAATATACCTCTCTTAACAGGGTTACCTATTTGTGTTTCAACACTATCTCTGCTTCAGTTCTCCTTGGAGACTGTCAGAGCACGACAGTGCACACGGATATGGACATGTGGCTTTGCCGGCATCACTTGCTCACTCGCGGTTACATCGTTATTGCTCGTCGAGTTCAATGCTCTCGGTTAGTTGGTTGGTTGGTAAGGTTTGTCAGGAATGTGGACAAGTGTTTCCTGATGCCGGTCTCAGTCATATGATCACCCGCAGCTGGAGCTTTTGGTCATCTGACCGAAGCCTTCCGCTGGCTCATCCTATATAGTCAATTTTCTGCTGACAAATATCTAGAAGGTTCAGATGCCAGCTATGACGGCGTAGCTGGGTCAAAGAATGTGACTGCTTTGACTCCGAGGTGTTGTTTGCTGAGTTAATGATACTAGCTAAAGGCTAAAGGTTCATTAATAACTCAGTTTAAGATGTTTTGAATAAAGGTATTTCTTGGGCGAACACTTTAACGAAATATTTCACGGGTTCTGCTTGGTAGGAGGGAAGATTGTCTTGGTCCTCACAACCAGGCTCATATGTACATCTTATCAACATTCAAGCTAGATCCAATTTAGTTGCAATCTAAATATGCTTGGTTAGGACAACATTGTAAGATACGTATACGACTAGTGAGCTGTTGCTTCATTGTACAATATGCAATCCTCCTTCATCTCTGCAAATGGAAAGAGGGGAGGGGTCATGACCCCCAGGGCCTGTATCTTGCTAGTGTGGGAATGAGGGGTCTTAGCCCCCTGTTTGAACCTCATGTTATTAATGATCCAGGTTTGATCCTCATGTTATTAATGATCCAATTCTACAGGCAGTTATTAGCTTGTATTTTGCATATGTATGAAAATATTTGGGGTTTCTTGCAGTATCCTGGATGGCTTTTTGCTCCCTTTGTGCTTCATCTGTCTGGTACGACAGCTCAAGTTTTCTGTCTTTGTGATCTCTTGGCCAAGATTATTTTTCCTTTCGTTTTGACACATTCATGTTTTAAGCAATTCGATAAGCCTTTTTCTTCTGTACATACTTCTACGCTCTTTCTATATATGATATTCTTTTAGGTTTTCTCAATGCTACATATATAATACAAACCTTGTATTCTTCTGTGTTCAGCTTTTCCAGGCATTACTGTGGATTTAGGTGCTCATGATTTTTCCAGTGTTTTCGGTATAAGACACTGAATATTTGCAAGCAGATAACAACAAAATCTTAAAGTGGGCAAATGAAATTAACATGATGTTCGATAGTGACAAATTCCAATTACTAAGACTGGGAATGTATTCTCTAGAGCAAAACAGAGAGACGTGCCTTATGTGATTTAAAAGGTACTTGAGGGCGTACTCCCTACTCCACTCACTATCATAACGTGCTGTAGTGAGATACAGATAATGTACAATAGACCCAGTGAAAAAGCTGGGAGTAATAAGAGAACATTGTGGCAACATATCTGGTCTAAGAATACCTATAAACAATGTGGTCTAAGAATATTCAACCTGCTACCAGCAGCTATTGTAAATGTTGCTGGAATAAGTGTGAAGTTTTCACGAGGTAACTGGATCATTACCTCTGTCAAGTGCCAGATCAGCCAAACTGGATGAGCAGACAATCAGTATAAAAGTCTAAACCCAGGCCGGGCTACGAGGGTAAAAAAAACTCTAAACCAGTCACAGGTATAATGTGGCTGGTGGTGGTGCTGTTACGTTGTGGTTTGTGGTGGTGTTCTGACACTGACTTGTAGTGAGGGTGTTGATCTTACACCGTTGCTTGTATTTGGTCTTAAACTGTGGCTTGTAACATTGGTGTTTTGACACTAGCTTCTTGCTATTCTGACACTGTGGATTGTAGAATGTGGTGACACTACTGTGTTGTGTTCTGACACTCCAGCTGTTGCAGGAGTGTTGTCTTCACAATGTTGTTGTGTGTCTTTGTCACGATGACAATATGGTTGCAGAATGGTAGGCATTTCCTGTGCTGTAGTGTGGTATACCTGGAGAGAGTTCCAGGGGTCAACGCCCCCGCGGCCCGGTGTGTGACCAAAAGTTAGTGGTGGGTGGTGAGTGATTGTGAGAATGAGAGTAAGGCTACTAACAAAGCTTGTTTCCTGCAGGTTGGTAAGTGAAAGTGAGTGATGGTGATGGCATGGGTGGTTAAGAGCTAATGAGAGGTCACTGACAAGGTTTGGTGTTGTAGGTGGTAAGTTGTAGCGAGTGAGTGTGAGTGCGAGACAATAAAGGGGGAGTGTGTGAGTTAGGGTGAATGCGAGTAGGAGTGATGGAGAGTGAGAGTGAGGTGTGACTAACGTTTATTGGTCCCGCAGGTTGGTGGTGAGGAGCGTCATGGGGGAGCCGCTGGAGGCCGTGGAGGGGTCGGACTCGGAGATCAGCCGTCTGTTCCCCAAGTGCCGACCTCGCTCCGCCACCCACACGCCCACCACCACGCCCACCACCACGCCCACTGACGTCCGCCGCTCTCGCCTCAACCTCAACTGTGTCCTCGACTCTGACGACAACGACAACTACGAACCCCAGCACCCCACCGGCGACCTGCCCAGGCTCTACGACAACTCCAAGTTGAGTCGTGACAGCGGGAGCAGCGGGCGCATGTCCGTGGACAGTGGATCCGGATCCCGTTCCGGTTCCACGCCGGGTTCCAGGTCGGACTCCCACTCTGGCTCACACTCAGAGTCCAAAATGGAACGCAGTGCCGAGGACGTGGACATGGACGTGGATGTGTCAGTAGTTAGTGCCTACGACGACTATGAGGACAGATACATGAGGTCGTCAGTGTTAGATTCCTCTTACGAAGAGGCGCCACAGCCTCCCCCAGCCTCCCGCCACCAGCCACAGCGCCGGGAACACTTTCGGCTTAGAGACTCACGTATCGAGATCGCTGGAGGTCGGGAAGTGTTCAGCCACAGCAGGTCACGGCCCGCACGGCGTAGACATGACGAGTCACAGCGGCGGAGAGGCCAGCAACAGCAGTACCAGCAGGAGCGGCAACAACAAGAGCAGCACTGGCCTGAGTCTCCTGGGGACAGCGAGGAGCGGGGTCATGGCTGCTCGGTGCGGGAGTCACCTTTGGTGTACGAGACACGACTCACGGGGTCATCCGAAGTCGTTTTTGATGACATCGGGGAGTGGGTGGCACGGGGCCTGACCGTACGGGCGCTGGATGACCGGCCGGGCTCTCCGTCCTCGCCCACGGCACAAAACTCAGTGGACACCACTGAACATGGCGACCATGGGTACTTAGCCGCCTACGAGCGCTCCACTTCACCCTCAGATTCTGACTCCACTCAAGAATCTACCACGCACAAGGTCACCAAAATAGGTAATGTTCCCATCGCCGATTATGAAGGGTCACCTCGGCGGTATGGTCCCCGACCCTCCCCCAGGACTAACAGTCCCCGAGGGGGCCACCACGCGCCGCCTCCACGACCTCCCCGACCTGGCTTCCCACGACGGATCCTGGCAGAGGAAGAGGCTGCTAGGGAATCCTCGTGTGAACCCCCAGCGGCAACCTCGAGTGAATCGAGCGTGCCCCAGGGTGACGAAAGGGAAGTGACGCCCCAGGAAGACCCCAGTAGTGACCTACCAGGACCTGACTCTTGCTCTGAGGAGGAGAGTGTGTCGCCGGCGCCGCCAGTCATAGCTATATCCACCCTCACCTCCTCGTATTCAGGGAACCTTAGCACACAGCCCAACACCACCACCTTAGACACTGACATGTACGACTACTCCTACGAGATGTCTGAGACTAGAAAAGTTTTAGAGGAATTCTTTAAAGAACAAGGTGGACGTGGGGACGAGTTTCTTGACCTGGAGTACCACTTGAAACGACAGCAAGGCAACAGTTACGTGGGGCTGCGTCTGGCTGCTGAGTACAGCGAAGACCAGTCACTGGCCGAGGGTGGCGATCAGCAGCAACATCAGCAGCAGGCCAGTTCTGACAGTATCGCTCCAGAGAACCATAGCAATAGCTTGGAGCATCATAACTCTGGGTCAGACTATCACAACAACTCCGCCGAGGTCCACAACTCTGCAGAACCTCTAGAGGGCGACACGGACCATCACAACACCGCCGGTGTAGACCTTCACAACATGGACGTGAACCAGCACAACAATGGTGTGGACCAGCAAACGAGAACAGCAGCAGATGAGCGCACAGGACCACCAGCAGACATGAACGCCGAGCATGAGCGGGAACTCGGCACTCCTACACATGAGGTAAGCTCAGCATCCCCTGGTCTCCTCAACCACCTCGACCTGTCTTATGAAGCACAACAGGACACAGCACAACAAGAGCAGCATCAGGCACCAGATAGCATCAGTAACAGCAGTCACAGCAGCACTCACAGCAGTAACAGCACACACAGTGAGACAGGTGGACAGGAGGACTTCGGAGATAACCTCTCCGAGCCTCCTCAGGATCCCTTCCCAGAGAACAGTGCACTCTATGACAGGCTCAATGAGGTAGTGGTTGCTGCGTTAGGGCGCGAGTGTGACCTCGACGACAGGTCTGGCGACGACAACCCAGGTCCCGGGTCCTTTACTGATGACCTGTCTGGTCACGATGACCCGGGGCTGTTAGACCTGTCCATTGAGGGGGATCATGACACGGCCTCGACCAACCCTCAGACCGAAGATCTGGCCGAGACTGAGGTGGGACTGCAGGTAATGATACTTTCCCATAACCCCCTCTCCCCTTAGTCAACCCTCACCTCAACCCTTAGCTCCCTCCTCACCCCTTACTTTCCCCCCTCCCTCCCTCCTTCCTTTCGACATCAACTTCCAAATTCAAACCTGTCTTCCTTTTATACTCTTCCCTCTTCTTACGTCACAAGATCTCTCTAAAGTTTTACTTCGTACATCATATTTCTCTTCCTCCCTGGGCAATCCTCTCCCATCCTGTAATAACAGGGGTGGACCTTAAACGACGTCCGTTTTTTTAGAATATAAGCCCTCTGTACCTTGCAGTTTCGAAAATTGCGCCCCCCTGCCCGCAAACCCTACTATCACTCCTTTGCCGCGTCCACAAAAACTGAACCACTATCGGCCTAGCAACTGGGTTAAGCCCTGTTACTGTCCCTCCCACTAACAAACCTTCCTCTCACCAGCCTATTCAGCCTATTCAGCCTATTCAGCCTATTCAGGCTGCGGGCAGGTCACCCTCTGCCCGCAGCCTTTCCATGCTTCTAGGTCTAGCCTTCATGGTGCCAACAGAAGTGTCCTAGAAGCTAGAGTCTAGCTTTCATGGTACCAGCAGCAGCAGTGTGCCAGGAGCTAGAGTCTAGCTTTCATGGTGCCAGCAGCAGCAGTGTTCCAGGAACTAGAGCCTAGCCTTCATGGTGCCAGCATAATACGTTCCGTTGAGACCCTCACAGCTACCTTAAGTAGATCTTAACGTATCCTCACCCATTAATATTTCCATCTCACCTACATTATCCAGCAGCTTCTCGCATAACCCAGTGTTCATCAACCTCCACTCACCCGTCATAACCCAGTGATCATCAACCTCCACTCACCCGTCATAACCCAGTGATCATCAACCTCCACTCACCTTTCATAACCCAGTGATCATCAACCTCCACTCACCCGTCTTAACCCAGTGATCATCAACCTCCACTCACCCGTCATAACCCAGTGATCATCAACCTCCACTCACCCGTCATAACCCAGTGATCATCAACCTCCACTCACCCGTCATAACCCAGTGATCATCAACCTCCACTCACCCGTCTTAACCCAGTGATCATCAACCTCCACTCACCCGTCATAACCCAATGATCATCAACCTCCACTCACCCGTCATAACCCAGTGATCATCAACCTCCACTCACCCGTCATAACCCAGTGATCATCAACCTCCACTCACCCGTCATAACCCAGTGATCTTCCACTTCCACTCACCCGTCATAACCCAGTGATCATCAACTTCCACTCACCCGTCATAACTCAGTGATCATCAACTTCCACTCACCCGTCATAACTCAGTGATCTTCCACTTCCACTCACCTTTCATAACCCAGTGATCTTCCACTTCCACTCACCTTTCATAACCCAGTGATCTTCCACTTCCACTCACCTTTCATAACCCAGTGATCTTCCACTTCCACTCACCCGTCATAACCCAGTGATCTTCCACTTCTACTCACCCGTCATAACCCAGTGATCATCAACCTCCACTCACCCGTCATAACTCAGTGATCATCAACTTCCACTCACCCGTCATAACCCAGTGATCTTCCACTTCCACTCACCTTTCATAACCCAGTGATCTTCCACTTCCACTCACCCGTCATAACCCAGTGATCTTTAACTTCCACTCACCCGTCATAACCCAGTGATCTTCCACTTCCACTCACCTTTCATAACCCAGTGATCTTCCACTTCTACTCATCTTTCATAACCCAGTGATCTTCCACTTCCACTCACCCGTCATAACCCAGTGATCTTCCACTTCCACTCACCCGTCAAACCAGTGATCTTCCATTTCCACTCACCCGTCATAACCCAGTGATCTTCCACTTCCACTCATCTTTCATAACCCAGTGATCTTCCACTTCCACTCACCCGTCATAACCCAGTGATCTTCCACTTCCACTCACCCGTCATAACCCAGTGATCTTCCACTTCCACTCACCCGTCATAACCCAGTGATCTTCCACTTCCACTCATCCGTCATAACCCAGTGATCTTCCACTTCCACTCACCCGTCATAACCCAGTGATCTTCCACTTCCACTCACCCGTCATAACCCAGTGATCTTCCATTTCCACTCACCCGTCATAACCCAGTGATCTTCCACTTCCACTCACCTTTCATAACCCAGTGATCTTCCACTTCCACTCACCCGTCATAACCCAGTGATCTTCCACTTCCACTCACCTTTCATAACCCAGTGATCTTCCATTTCCACTCACCCGTCATAACCCAGTGATCTTCCACTTCCACTCACCCGTCATAACCCAGTGATCTTCCACTTCCACTCATCTTTCATAACCCAGTGATCTTCCACTTCCACTCACCTTTCATAACCCAGTGATCTTCCACTTCCACTCACCCGTCATAACCCAGTGATCTTCCACTTCCACTCACCCGTCATAACCCAGTGATCTTCCACTTCCACTCACCCGTCATAACCCAGTGATCTTCCACTTCCACTCATCTTTCATAACCCAGTGATCTTCCACTTCCACTCATCTTTCATAACCCAGTGATCTTCCACTTCCACTCACCCGTCATAACCCAGTGATCTTCCACTTCCACTCATCTTTCATAACCCAGTGATCTTCCACTTCCACTCACCTTTCATAACCCAGTGATCTTCTACTTCCACTCACCTTTCATAACCCAGTGATCTTCCACTTCCACTCACCCGTCATAACCCAGTGATCTTCCACTTCCACTCATCTTTCATAACCCAGTGATCTTCCACTTCCACTCACCTTTCATAACCCAGTGATCTTCCATTTCCACTCACCCGTCATAACCCAGTGATCTTCACTTCCACTCACCTTTCATAACCCGTGATCTTCCATTTCCACTCACCGTCATAACCCAGTGATCTTCCACTTCCACTCACCCGTCATAACCCAGTGATCTTCCACTTCCACTCACCCGTCATAACCCAGTGATCTTCCACTTCCACTCATCTTTCATAACCCAGTGATCTTCCACTTCCACTCACCCGTCATAACCCAGTGATCTTCTACTTCCACTCACCTTTCATAACCAGTGATCTTCCATTTCCACTCACCGTCATAACCCAGTGATCTTCCACTTCCACTCACCCGTCATAACCCAGTGATCTTCCACTTCCACTCACCTTTCATAACCCAGTGATCTTCCACTTCCACTCACCTTTCATAACCCAGTGATCTTCCACTTCCACTCACCTTTCATAACCCAGTGATCTTCCATTTCCACTCACCGTCATAACCCAGTGATCTTCCACTTCCACTCACTGTCATAACCAGTGATCTTCCACTTCCACTCACCGTCATAACCCAGTGATCTTCCACTTCCACTCATCTTTCATAACCCAGTGATCTTCCACTTCCACTCACCCGTCATAACCCAGTGATCTTCTACTTCCACTCACCTTTCATAACCCAGTGATCTTCCATTTCCACTCACCCGTCATAACCCAGTGATCTTCCACTTCCACTCACCCGTCATAACCCAGTGATCTTCCACTTCCACTCATCTTTCATAACCCAGTGATCTTCCACTTCCACTCACCTTTCATAACCCAGTGATCTTCCACTTCCACTCACCTTTCATAACCCAGTGATCTTCCATTTCCACTCACCCGTCATAACCCAGTGATCTTCCACTTCCACTCACTCGTCATAACCCAGTGATCTTCCACTTCCACTCACCCGTCATAACCCAGTGATCTTCCACTTCCACTCATCTTTCATAACCCAGTGATCTTCCACTTCCACTCACCCGTCATAACCCAGTGATCTTCTACTTCCACTCATCTTTCATAACCCAGTGATCTTCCACTTCCACTCACCTTTCATAACCCAGTGATCTTCCACTTCCACTCACCTTTCATAACCCAGTGATCTTCCACTTCCACTCACCTTTCATAACCCAGTGATCTTCCACTTCCACTCACCTTTCATAACCCAGTGATCTTCCACTTCCACTCACCCGTCATAACCCAGTGATCTTCCACTTCCACTCACCCGTCATAACCCAGTGATCTTCCACTTCCACTCATCTTTCATAACCCAGTGATCTTCCACTTCCACTCACCTTTCATAACCCAGTGATCTTCCACTTCCACTCATCCATTACGCAGCATATATTAAAGCTCCCGATCCTCTCCATTAGCCAACATTACTGAGTTTGCTTTCCGTTTATCCAGCTGACACGAGTTCCTCTAACTATTTCCTCAAGTTAATTTCCTAACCATTAGTAAGAAAAAAGAGTCATCCCACCCCAGTAGCTAATTCGACCTCCTTATTCGCAACCTCAAGAGAGCATCACCCTTACCTATTTTCAGGAGTAAACCTTGCATGAAACAGCCAACACATCACCTCCTACGAGTCACCAATTGCTTCTGCATTACCTCTTTGTAGTGTTTGTATTCATTTATTGCTACAGTGCCCTTCTCTTTATTTTGGTCTACCTGTTCACTAGTTTGTGTCATCAGGTGAAGGTGTATTAGTTGGGCCTCACTGGAATGACCTTGCATGTCTGCTTTGCCTGCTGCTA
The DNA here is from genome assembly GCA_009830355.1 of Cherax destructor. NCBI lineage: Eukaryota > Metazoa > Arthropoda > Malacostraca > Decapoda > Parastacidae > Cherax > Cherax destructor. Next base: position 70,599 of record WNWK01003774.1, read on the forward strand.
ATGCTTTTATTGTTGAACTCCTCACCTTCATGGTGCTTACCTTGCACTCTGAGAATATATGGAGAGAGAGAGAGAGTGTGTGTGTTTTAGTGTGAATGTGAGTGTGTGTGAGTAGAGTGAGTGTGAGTGAGAGTGTAAGATTCATGGCCTGAGTCATTAATATATCAGAAAGCCAGCGAGAACTTTTTTTCGGAAAATTCAAAACCTATCACAGGTTCTTGCTTGCTTGGGCAGGACGTGACGGCCTGCTAAAAGTTAAATGTGAAAACCGAGTTGGTTTATGTGACAAGTAAAAGTTGGTGATTTAGTTCGGTAATATGTAGGAAAGTAGAAAAAAATACGAAAGTTTATGTCCATGCATGTGTGTGCATCTACACCAGAGAGTCTTTGAGAGAGAGAGAGAGAGAGAGAGAGAGAGAGAGAGAGAGAGAGAGAGAGAGAGAGAGGGGGAAAATTATTGTTTTGCTGGGATTAGTTCTTTAAACCATATATATTTGACCCTATAGGCGGCAGTTGTGAATTGTCTGAATGGTAAAATCATAAGTTACAGATGAAAGGTTTGAATAACTTATTTACCCAGGAGATCAGTGCTGGTATATGAGGTTCCAAGCTTAGGCGAACGGTGTTATTCGTAGGGTGACTTTTACTTGTTTTGCCACTCTTACAGCTACAAAACAGTAATTGTACTTCCCGTTGCATGTTTCATTTGACTCTGGACTGTGTTGTTCCTGTGTTCCTCAGGTTTTGTTGACAGATCTTGAAAACCTGCAAGTTATTAACTTTGTAGATTCTGACTAGCCGTGTAGTAATCCCTAGTTCCAATCTTTGTTATCATCTTTGTTGCCTTGTCAGTAGTTGCCCCGAGCCTCTAAGTGATGACCTCCTGTAGTCCCCGAGGTCAGAATCTTATGGTTATTGGTTGGGAAGGATCAAGCACTAATAATATTGATCATTAATTATACTCAAGTGATCTTCAGTATCGTGTTACTGCCGAGTAAAAACTAAGAGCAAATGCTTATTTTTATTCAACACTAGAAAAAAACATGGATATGAATATAGTTGTTAAACTATATTTTGTAATCATTAGTTTCATAGATTTCACATTCTTAATAAGTACTGCAGAGTACAGCATGATTTCAAGAATACAAAATGGTAATACGATATATTATTGGAAATGTCTTGTGTTTAGGTATGTATAGAAGGCTTTGTTGAAGAATCAGTATATTTTACTAGCATTTTTAAAAAAATTACTGAAACACAAGTAGTATAATCCAATGGCTTTCAAAAGTTTTCTTCCTTGCACGTGCCTTGTCAGGAGGCGAGTGTGGGGGTCACACTTCCCTGCACCTGCCTTGTCAGGAGGCGAGTGTAGGAGTCACACTTCCCTGCACCTGCCTTGTCAGGAGGCGAGTGTGGAAGTCACACTTACCTGCACCTGTCTTGTCAGGAGGCGAGTGTAGGAGTCACACTTACCTGCACCTGCCTTGTCAGGAGGCGAGTGTGGGGGTCACAAGGCAGGTGTAAGGCACTCACGCCCCCTCACATGCTTTGTTAGGAGCGGTTGTGGGAATTCACCCTCCCTCCCCCCACCAGCCATGTCAGGAGGTGAATGAAGGAATCAACTCCCCCACGCCAGGATTGTCAGGAGGTGGGTAGGGGAGGTCACACCCCTGTACCTGCCTCTTCAAGAGGCAGGGACTCATGTTCCCTCATCCACCTTGTCAAGAATTGGGTACGGGAGATTCACTTCCCCACAACAGCCCTGACAGGAGGCAGGTATAAGGAACTCACGTCCTTGCACCTTCCTTTTCAGGAGGCAGGTGTGGGAACTCACCCCCACACCTGCCTTGTTAGGAGGCAGGTGTGGGAAAACTTCCCCCCACACCCACTTTGCCAGGAGGTAGGTGTGGGGGACTCGCATCCTCACATCCTCCTTGTCAGGAGGTAGGTAAAGGGACTCACCCCCTACACCTACCTTGTCAGGAGGCAGGTGTGAGACTCATGCCCCTGCAACCACCTTGTCGATATGTGTGGGGGACACCTCTGCACCTGTGTTATCAGAAGATAGTTGTGGGGGACTTGCGCCCACCTTGTCAGGAAGCGGTGTATGCATCTTAATTCTAGGATCGAAGAAAAAATATAAATGATTTCAGTCGGGTTGAGTTTTCGAATTAACTGATTCAACCTACAAAAATGTCCCCCAAGGAGCGCTGCCCCCGAATAAAAATTTTGGAATTTTTTAAATCATAAAAATATCCTTAAAATGTGTCACTATAGTGCAGCCAAAGAGTGTCGCAGCAAGGGGCGCTGCCCCCTCATTTGAAATTTGTTGAATCCCTTATGACCTAAAACCTTCCGGGTACAAAGAAGCCTTGTGGCTGCACTGGCAGTCTTGGAGACCAAGTTATAAAAAAACCCACAACATTCACAAATATGTTTCGAAATTATTTTCATGAACAGTGAATATGTAATCTAGGTGTATCTATTAATTATCCTGATTTGATTTATATATATATATATATATATATATATATATATATATATATATATATATATATATATATATATATATATATATATATATGTCGTGCCGATTAGGTAAAACTTGCTATTTTGGCTTAAATGGCAACGCTCACCTTGCCATATAAGACAAGCGAAAATTTGTGTATGCATTAATTTCGCAAAAATCATTCTGACCCTAACGAAAAAATATATTTCATTGTGTTTGTTTATTATTAAATTATTGTAAACGTATCTAAATATTTATTTAGTTGGGTTAGGCTAAATTAAATTGCGCTTGTTATAATAAGGTTAGGTAAGTTTTCTAAGTTTCTCTTGGTACAAAATTATAATTTTTACATTAACATAAATGAAAAAATATATCTTTAAACGTATAGAGAAAATTTTAGAAAGGACTTAATTTTAAATGAGTTCTTGCTAATTGACCAGTTTTACCTAATCGGCACGACATATATATATATATATATATATATATATATATATATATATATATATATATATATATATATATATAGTATATATATATATATAGTATATATATATATATAGTATATATATATATATATATATATATATATATATATATATATATATATATATATATATATATATATATATATATATAATGTATGTGTGTGTGTGTGTGTGTATCAATAACAACACTGGACTAGCCAGGGATCAAACCCGTGTTGTTTTAGCCCTCCTCATGGTGAGCAAAAATTCACAACGCTCTAACCACTGGAAAATACAATCCTACAAGAATCACGCACCCAACAGAGCTAGCTATTGTACCGTGATCCAAGGACATACGATGGTGTGGGTGCCTCAGAGCTAATTTCATTCCTGTATAGTCCAGTGGGCTAGAGCGTCGTGAATTTTTGCTCACCATGAGGCAGGCTAAAACAACATGGGTTTAATCCCCCGGCTAGTCGCAGTGTTGTTATTGATTAAATACCACTCGTTCGTGGTTACTATATATACTGCTTGTGGAGGCTAGTGCACCAAACGGGGAGTAGAATGAAATTAGCTGAGGCACCCACACCATCGTATGTCCTCGGATCACGGTACAACACCTAGCTTTGCTGGGTACGTGATTCTTGTAGGATTGTATGGGCCAGTGGGTTAGAATGTCGTGCCGAATAGGTAAAACTGGTCAATTAGCAAGAACTCGTTTAAAATTAAGTCCTTTCTAATGTGTTCTCTTATACGTTGAAAGATATTTTTTTTTCATTTATGTTAATGTAAAATTTAATAATTTTGCACCAAAAGAACCTTAGGAAACTTACCTAACCTTATTATAACATGCGCAATTTAATTTAGCCTAATCCAACTAAATATATTTTAAATAAGTTTAACAATAATTTAATAATAAACAAACACGATGAAATATATTTTTTTCGTTAGGTTCAGAATGATTTTTGCGAAATTATTGCATACACAAATTTTCGCTTGCCTTATTCCGCAAGAAGAGCGTTGAGATTTAAGCCAAAAAAAATCACAAGTTTTACCTATTCAGCACGACATATATATATATATATATATACACATACATTCATACACACACTGTATAATTGGTATACTATATACCACGTATATCTTTTAGTTTGCCTTTTTTTTTTGCATCAACTATTACCTACCAGTATTTTTAACTATGCAAAAGATAAACGTGAAACTTACACTATAGCACGTAAAGGAAAAGTAGAGGCTATGGTAGTGAAGAACCTCTTACCGGGTGTAAGAAACAGCTTGTGGAACATTAAAGGATAAGTTCCAGTCACTGTGTTGAAACCCGACTCTGCATTTCTTTTTTGTATGTATATACTGTGAGGTGACTGTACTTCATATAGTGTAACTTGGTAACTTGTTGACAGAGAGAAATTGTATAAAATATCGATACGATGGATAAAGACACAAAATCAGTATAATGCGATCCGCCATGTTTCGCCCACACATTGGTCTGTGACGTTGTCAATAAGGGATCGCATTCGCATCATACTGACTTTGTCTTTATTCATACCTTGTTGGCCCTGATACATTATTGTTTAATAATGTCCTGTTTTCTTTGATAGTTTTATGTGTTTAACTCTTTGATTTCTTAAGGCGACTCAATAATTCTCTATATGTCTTGCTTTGCTCTTTATGCTTTTTCTTTATTTTCTTTTTACATAATACTTTATTTATGCCTTTGTATTGCAATATTATAAATGTTAGTAATGTATTATTTATGCATTTATTTCAGTTTTTTATTTTCTGAACTACAAGCATCAAGAACCCACCACATAAGGTACACTGACACACATTGTGCCCCTAATAAAAAAAAAGTAATGGGAAAAAATCCTTTTAACTGCAGCTCTTCTTCACTGACAAGCGTTGTTGTAAACAAAAAATATTGGAAAAGACCTTTAGAGAAAAATGGATAAAACCTTCGGAGAGGAAAAGCTTCTAACCTAAAAAACAGTTTAATTTATGATAGTCTCCTGTTCATCCATGTCAGATCTTATTTCTGTATTGGGAATAAATGTTGTTTGGGCAGCATGTACAGTGTTTGGAAAACTGTCATACTGATAGCTCTCTTCGTTTCCCTAGTCCATACTTGATCAAATTTGTTAAGTTACTACGACGGAGCTTAAAAATGATTTACTAAAGAAAAGGATGGACAGATTATGTTTATTTAAATTTCAAGAAAGCTTTCGTCAGCGTTCGTCATGAAAGACAAGTCTGGGAAAAACAAAACACAGGAGGAATAAAATGCAGATTGTTGCAGTGGATAGGAGCTTGCTCTTCTGGAATGAAAATGGAAGCAGTCGTCATTGGCAATGTCACCACTGGAAGCGGAGGACGGGGTGCCACGAAGATCATATCTTCCATTGATATTTCTAACTTGTATAAATAACATGTTAGGAGGAAAAAAAAGAAATACTGTACATAAATAAGATTCAAATCAAGTCATAAAAACTGCTATTAAATTGAGCACATGGAGTGATAGATGATATAATTGTTTGTAGATGAGTGCCTTATATAATTTTATATAGATTTGTACAATGTTAAGGGTTACATGAAAAACAGATTGCGGTAACATATGTAAAAAAGATTGACAGATGGATCTGGAAATCATAAATGAATAGTTTACTGCAAGAAAATAAAACAGAGCAAATAAAAGCGTGCGGAACTGGTGTGCTACACGGAAGCTATGAAAGATCCTCCATATATTCTGATGAGTGGCTCATGACCCAGGAGATTGGGCCTGTCTTCCCTCCCATTCCCACGGCGCTGTATAACTCCTACGGGCTAAGAGCTCTCTCTCGAATGCATTAATTCGGATATATAGATGAGAAATTTAAAAAAAAAAAACATGGGCACATGGAGCAGTGATGTTCGCACTTAACAATCTATAGATAAGATGTAAAAAGTTGAAAGACGATCTGAGATGTGGCTCCAGGAGTTGAGAAATATGAGTTCAGCAAAAAGTTTAAAATAATAATGGTCTCATTATTATTCAAAGAAGGCAGGAGGAACAAAGATGGAGCCATATAGGAACACCTACAATAGATAGAAATCATAAGACCATCAACAGGGAGAGGCCAAAGTATTCTTCTGAGAAAAAAAAAGTGGTGCAGAATGAATACTTGAAAGGTTTATTTAATAATAATAATAATATCTTTATTTACTACAAGTACATGTACATGGTATACAGGCTAGCTGACATCAATGACATACTACTATATGAAGTCCTTGTTATGCTGAGCATTTCGGGCAAATTAGGTCAGTGTCCTAGGATGCGACTCACCAGTCGACTAACACCAGGTACCCATTTACTGATGGGTGAACATAGACAACAGGTGTAAAGAAACACGCCAATGTTTTACCTGGCTGGGAATCGAACCAAGGCCCTCGCCGTGTGAAGCGAGAGCTTTAGCCACCAGACCACCAGAGCCATTGTCCATTTCTTCGAAAAGTGTTAAAGCAATGGAATGGGATGCAAGAGGTACAGATATTAAATAAACGATAGATTAAATTCTCAAGAGTAAACACTGTGAGGGTGGCACTGCCTCTGTAGCTACAAATGGTAACAAAAAAAAAAAGTAATATCATTCATGTTTTTTTAGTTGCCGGTGTTCTTGTTTAAAGTGAATTAAGTCATGAAAATTAATTAAAAATAATACATAACACTTTAAATAATCTAAAAGCCAGAATGCGCGACCTTAAGAGGCGGAGTGTTGTGGTTTTTCATATTCAAATTTTCTTCAATTTAAAAACAATCAGTGCAGGGAACCCGAGTGACATTAGACGCTCTGTTTACTTCCTGTCCTGAATGTCTCGACCTTAATTCATTTTATGTGCATGTTGTCAGTGTTGTCTAGTATTTATTATATAAATCTTTGTCCTTGTGTTATGCATATATTTTCTGTTTGAGTAGTCTAGTATTTATCGTGTATATCTCTGCTCTTAAGTTGTGCATATGTTTTTGTCCGTGTTGCGGCAAAATTTCAACCCATTTCTTCTAAATATGAAGGGAAATATTATAGGACTAAGAACTGTAAGAAACACGCAGGAAAATAAAGGTAAGTTTATTACGAATGGAAATATACCTACCTACCGGCTTTCCCCGGGCCGGTCCATGACCAGGTCTCCTGGTGGATCAGGGCCTGATCACCCAGGCTGCTACTGCTGGCCACTCGCAATCAAACATATGAACCACAGCCCGGCTGTTGGGACACTGACTTGAGGTATCTATCCATTTCCCTTTTGAAGACGGCTAGGGATCTATCCGTAATTCCACTTATGCGTGATGCGAGGTTGAGAAACAATCATGGGCCCCTGACACTTGTTTTTTCTTCGTATACTCACGGCACCCCTGCTTTTTGTCGGAGGTATGTTGCACCGTCTGCCGAGTCTTACTTTCGTAGGGAGTAATTTGTTTGTGCACTGGACCAGTCCCTTTAGGATTTTTCGGGTTTAAATTATGATGAATTTTTCTCTCCTGCGTTCCAAGAAGTACAGGTCAAGGGACTTCAAACGTTCCCAGTAATTAAGATGCTTACTGAACTTATACGTGCAGTGAAGGTTTTCTGTATATTCTTCAGATCTGCATTGAATGTGGCTGTTAGTGGACAGCAGTATTCCAGCCTAGAGAGAAAACAAGTGACTTAAAGAGGACCATCATTGGCTAGGCATCCCTTGTTTTGAAGGTTCTCATTGTCCATTCTATAATTTTCCTCGCAGTTGTGATAATGACACTTGTGATTCTTGAGGGTGAGATCCTATCACTACTTAGTTCTTCACGATGGTATTTCGCTGTATGGAGGGTTAGAATTTGTTTTATGCTCAGTTCTAGCTACTATTTCCACAAGTTTTTCATAACGGAGTAACTGAAATTTGTCCTTATTGAACATCATATTGTTTTCTGCGGCTCATTGGAAGACTTGGTTTATATCCGCTTGTAGATTTACAGTCTTCAGTGGATGACATTCTTATTCAAATTCTAATATCGTCTGCAAAGACACGGTGCTATGGTTTACATCTGTCAGATATGAGGACGAGGAAAAAAGGATGTTGGGCGAGTATTGTACCTTGTGGCAGCCTTTGATATAACTTTTTAACTTTTTAACCAAAAGAACACAGTAACAGTACAGATCCATCTGCCCACTTTCTAGTTATTCCTTTAGCACGCTTTTGTGAACTATTACACCATAATCGCACTTGTCGAAGGTTTTGCAAAGTCTGTGTATACTACATCTACATTCTGTTTGTCCTTCAGTGGTCGTAGTGGTCCAGTAGTTGAGAAGCAGGAGGAAAATAAATGGTATAAAATACCGACACAATGGAAAAATAAACACATAAGCAGTATAATGTGATCCTTTATTGACAACGTTTCGCCCACGCAGTGGGCTTTATCGAGTCACAGACAGATCTACCTGGAAAATGAGCAACATGGAGATATATATAGGGTACAGTCAGGTGGAGAATGCTGGGTCAGGTGGAGAAAGCTGCATGTGAGTCTTAAAAGTAGTGTGATAGTTAAAAACATAGTGTGACTTAAAGGACCTGCAGTGTACCATTCTTGAGTTCTAGGTGGGATAGCGTTGAAGAAGTTTCTTGGCAATAGGTTCAGCTATGTTGTAGAAGCCGTTGTTCTGGTTGAAGTTGTTGGATATACAGATGAGTGATGATTCTAGGATTCTTCGGTATTGCGTGTTGTCTTCTCTGGCGATGAGTCTTGCGTTCCAGAGAGACAGCACGCATACCGAACTAGAATCATCCTCATCTGTATATCCAACACTTCAACCAGACATGGCTCTCACATAGCTGAACCATTGCCAGAACTCTTCAGCTATCCACCTAGAACTCAAGAATGGTACACTGCAGTCCTAAGTCACACATGTTTTAACTATCACACTACTTAAGACTGTCACATGCAGCTTCTCCACCTGACCAGCATTCTCCACCTGACTGTACCTTATCTCCATGTTGCTCATTTTCAGGTAGTCTGTCTGTGACTCGATAAGCACTGCGTGGGCAACGTTGTCAATAAAGGATCACATACTGCTTATGTGTTTATTTTTCGAGAAGCAGGAGGGACCGGCTCTAAACCCATGCTAGGAATCCAGGTAAAGTTGGCGACCTTGCTTCTTAGAATCCTTTCAAAGATTTTTATAATGTGGGGGAAGTTAGAACTATTAATCTATAATTCTTTGCTATCGCTTTGCTGCCACATTTGTGGAGCTGAGTTATATCCGTTGTTTTTAGCGACTGTAGGTCACCAGCATCCCCACCACTGTAGGTCACCAGCATCCCCACCACTGTAGGTCACCAGCATCCCCACTACTGTAGGTCACCAGCATCCCCACCACTGTAGGTCACCAGCATCCCCACCACTGTAGGTCACCAGCATTCCCACCACTGTAGGTCACCAGCATCCCCACCACTGTAGGTCACCAGCATCCCCACCACTGTAGGTCACCAGCATCCCCACCACTGTAGGTCACCAGCATCCCCACCACTGTAGGTCACCAGCACCACCACCCGCTCACTGTACATGACCACCTCAGTGTAAATCACTAGCATCACCACTCCCTCACTGTAGGTCACCAGGACAACCCTGCCACTTGTAGGTCACCAGGACCACCCTGCCACTTGTAGGTCACCAGGACCACCCTGCCACCTGTAGGTCACCAGGACCACCCTGCCACTTGTAGGTCACCAGGACCACCCTGCCACTTGTAGGTCACCAGGACCACCCTGTCACTTGTAGGTCACCAGGAACACCCTGCCACTTGTAGGTCACCAGGAACATCCTGCCACTTGTAGGTCACCAGGACCACCCTGCCACTTGTAGGTCACCAGGACCACCCTGCCACTTGTGGGTCACCAGGACCACCCTGCCACTTGTAGGTCATCAGCACCACCCACACCACTGTAGGAACGACTGTGACCATACATACGTGGGCAGAACACCAAGAGACCACCACACTCATTTCGCCAACAGAATGTGATTCACACACACTGCAACAACCACTAGATCGATTACAAGGGCTCATGACTCAGTGTCAAAAAAAAAAAATACTCTGAAACGCAGGATCCTGAAATCATCACTTAACGCTTCTACAAGATAGCTGAGCCTCTAAATAGGAAGCAACAGAGTGGGCACTGCAGCAGAATGAGCACTGCAGGAAGCCTACTGGCCCATGCTAGACAGGCCCCTTCTCGGAACCAACCCCTCCTTAATCATACATTTAATGTTTGCATGTATGTATATCTAGGTTCTGTTTGTGACTTGAAAATGTCAACTGAGTTGGCGAAACGTTGTCAATAAAGGATCTCATTACACTGCGTTTGTGTATATTTCCATGGTGAACAGTTCTGCAAAAAAAGTTACGAAAGACTTTCTCTGTACTACCAAGGTACTGTGGTGTTACTGTGTCCGTCACACAATTATCGTCATAATATTGGCGTACAATAACGACAGGTTGACTAATAAGACATGTGCAACACTTGGGTATCTTTATTACTGGTATGTTTTGCCTGTGCAGTAGGCTTTTCCAGTCGAATTCAGAGGTGATTTTAAAACTTAATGTAGCGGAAGGATTGTAAGTTTATTTACGCACAGGTACATATAAGTACAATTATCATATAATGTAAATTACCTAGGATAACCCAAAAAAAGTCATAGTAACATTTCCATTGGGGTCCTTGTAGTATCTTATTTAATGTGGACTACTCTTACCATGGCTGAGGGACTGAACACCTCAAAAAGTACCTCTCTATTTCGTCCACTGTCTCAAGTTTTAAAATTGCCTATGCATTTGACTGAAAAAGCCTGCTTCATAGGCGAAACATTTAGGTAATAAAGTTACCGAAATACTGCACATGCCTTATTGATTATGGACGTATTGATATTGTATGCTATTAATAACATAAGTAGATTTTATAAATATGCTCCCTGGACCATGAGCAATGCCGTCCAGCCACCATCCGTTCTTACACAACTACAACAAATTATGTGTACCAGACAGCATTTTTCATTTTCTTAATGTTTTCCAAAATTTATAATTTATATAAAACACATGCCGTCTATGTGCATTGATATCAAGGATCAACAAAAATTTGATATATATATTATAAATACACTAATTGCACATTCCGCGCTTTTTGCAGGGGTGTATCTGCTCAAGAACCCCTATGGAAAATAAGTCTTTTTTTGGGTTATCCAAGGTAATTTATACATGTTACTATGTATGATAAATGTAGTCATCTAAATTTGAGTACCTGTACCTAGATAAACTTACAAGCTGTATTTCTACAATTGTTGATCATGCTAGGGAACAACTGACTGTCCAAACACAGCGTGTTAGGGAAGAAGTTGGCGCCAAAAGTTGATGTGTTTTTATATTTTTCTCCGTGAAAAATGCGGATAACTCTTGAATCTAGCTTTTACCTGTTGTGGCACCTGTCTTGTGTTTGAGGCTGGAGTTGGGCTGACCTTCCTGCCGAGCTGGTGATGTGATATTGTGGTAATTAAGAAGAAAACTTTTGTCATCTTAGACGTCATTCAGGTGGTAGGGGATGGCGGGCGAGGGGCTCCCTCAACTACAGTTTCCTTCTCCCTCAACCAACATGGAAATCCATACCCAGTGGCGGTGCCAAGGGGCAAGCTTGAGGGGAGGGCTTCAGCCCTCATAATTTCCTTCGGCTACTAAAACTCCCTCCTGTGATGAAAACCGTCAATTTTTCAACTTATTGGTAGTTATAAATTTCCGCCTATACTAGATGTTCTTATAAGAAACTGCAGAGCCTTACTGACTTAATGTTAGGTTAATTAAAGGACACTTGTACAACTAATGAGACATTTTATTGGGCAACATTTCGCTCTCCAGGAGCTTTGGTCAAGGTGGCTAAACCTGCAGAGTGAAACGATGCCCCAGGGGAATATCTCATTATATTGATTATGTCCTTTTACCTAACATTGTCGGTTATTCTGGCTTATTATCCCAATATCTAGTACTGCTATCATCTAAGGTTATACATTACTAGTGGTACTAACAAGACACACTTAACCAAAACATCCCTAAAGTTAAATCCTGCTTCCTTTATGCAAACAGGGTATGAAATAAAAATGACAAAATTAGTTATATTAGTGGGCTCTGTATGGAAGTAAATGCCATGATTGGAGCATTTACAGAAATGCATACAAAGGATGTTTTAATGAATTACACTTGTGCAATATTTGGGTATCTATTGTGGAAATGTTTCACCAACCAGTGGCTTCCTCAGTCCAATACATAGAAGAATGGTTGTAGATCATGAGTTTGAGGTAATCAATTTTTTTGTTTAAAACAGCGACTTTGCAGTCTATTTTCGTATGGTATTTATTGATGTATTCTCGTTTTTTGGTCTCATGTGATAAAATGGAAGATATATTACAGAAATAGAGATTATTTTGATTGGTTTGACAATGACAAGTACCTTGAAATTGAGCTCAAAGTAGCGAAAATTTCGCCGATGTTCAAAAGTAAACAAATCACACCATGCGTCCAATACACATCGACTGGCGAGTCTGATATTCTTGTACAAGTGCGCTGATATTATTTATACCATTTTTACAATAATGCAGTTGTATACATAACAGTAAATCTTCTATTTTTTGTGAGAATAAAAATTCAAAATGGAAAGCAAAAGTAATGTAAGAGGGGCCTGGAGACGTGACTAATGAACAGAGAAGATGTTATTTTAGTGCCAGGAATGTCTGCCTTGTTTATTCTGGACCCTATTTTGAAATTGGCATCGTTTGAAATTTGTGTGAAATTGGCCAAATTGTCATTTTCTGACCACTATTTTGGGTAATTGAAATTGGTAAATAGGCAGTTTCTTGTACTCAATCGATAGAAGAAATGAAGTTCTAGCGAAATAGCTATGATTTTATTGGACTGGAACATTGGAATTTGCCAAAAATAGGGCTCAAAGTGTGAAATCGCCGATGCGTAAACATCTTCGAGACTGATAACTTCACGAGAGCATAATTCCGTAAGTTTTCATTAAAATTTCAAACTTTTGGTGTAGTTATGATCGGAAAAAGATTCTCTTATCATTTCATAAGAATTTTTTTTTTTTTTTTTCCAAAAAAAATTCGACCCTGAGAACGTGTTTCCGAAAAGGCCTGTCGACCCCCAAAGGGTTAATATAAACCTCATCCAAGCAACTGACCCCCAAGCAGCTGATTTCATAAACACTATGAGCAACTGCTTGCTACTACCATCTACAGTGGAACCTTGGTTTTCGTACAGCTCCCAACTCGAACAATTATGTAAGTGTATTTTTGTAAGTGCTTTTGTAAGTGTATTTTTGGGGGTCTGAAACGACTAATCTAATTTACATTCGTCCTTATGGGAACAAATTCGTTCGGTAATGGCACTCGAACAGCATTCTGGAAAGAATTAGCGACGAAAATTGATAACTAAACCAACAGGAATCAGAGAGTCAAAGTGTCTCATTACTTGATCACATCTGGACCAATACTATATCCCCACTAAAAGCAGGCATAATCACAGGCAACACTACAGACCGCTTCCCAACTTTTCCCGTAACCAACTTAGGTAGACTGCCTCAGGACACAACTAAGATCTCATTTCGACTACATGATGAGTCATCAGTTAATAATTTTATTACTGCCTTACGTAATGCTGACTGGCTGGGTGAGTTAGTGGACTGCCACAATGTTGGTGAATGTGTCAAAATATTTCTACACAAAACCCATAATCTCTATAATAGACATTGTCCAATGAAAATGAAGCAGATCTCAGAGCAAAGAGTAAACAGCTTCTGGCTTGCAAATAGTATACGTACAGTGGATCCCTGGATTACATACTGCTCCAAACTCGAACAATTATGTAAGTGTATTTTTGTAAGTGCTTTTGTAAGTGTATTTTTGGGGGTCTAAAAGGTCTAATCAAATTTACATTATTCCTTATGGGAACAAATTCGTTCGGTAACGACACTTGAACAGCATTCTGGAACAAAATAATGACGTAATCCGGGGGTCCACTGTACTTAAATCCATTGATAAAAAACATCTGTATGAAAAACAATTTAGACAGGGCCTAATAACAAAAGAACTAAACGATACACCTCATTACTTAATAATCTAATACGGAAGTCCCAACAAATGTATTATGTAAACAGATTTAATGAAATAAAAGGTGATATGAAAAAGACCTGGGAAAACTCTCTGAAATTTTGGGCTCTAGAAAACTGTCTAGAAACAGAGATTAACTTATTGAAACCAGACGAACCACACATACAACTATAGACACTGCCAGCAAACTTAATGTCTTCTTTTCTACTATAGGATCAAAACTAGCAAGCAAAATTCCAAGTGCAAATACTCAGCCACAAGACTACCTCACTGGTAATTGCCAACATACTCTATATATATACACCAACAGATCCTACTGAAGTCTCACTAACCATAACACAAGACACAGATCACTTTTTGATATACCCCGAGTCCATATCACCTTGTGTAAAAACTCTATTCACATAAAGGGCCCCAAAATCTGGAATTCATTACCAGAAAATATTAAAACAACCTGGCCTGAACATCAATTTAAGACTCTTCTCAAAAACCACCTACTCACCCTAAACTAAATACTCATACTGTAAACTACTTTCAACAATGCTCAGTGTTATTTACCCATAATATAATTGCAATACAGTGGACCCCCGAGTAACGAGCACCCCGGAAATCGTACAATTATGTAAGTATAATATTGTAAGTGCTTTTGTAAGGGTCTGAAATGGACTAACCTACTTGACATTATTTCTTAAAGGAGTAAATTCGTTCGGTAATGGCACTTGAGCAGGCTTCTGGAATGAATTTGCTCGTTACTGGGGTCCACTGTATTTACTATTGATATAACCATCTTACAAAACACTTTATCAAAATGTAAAATCCTCAGATTGTAATTTGAGTAAACTTATTATCTGCTATAAACATAAGCTATATTTAACTCTAACAAAATTATCAATTTCTCTAGTATTAAGTAGTCTATAAGTCTTGATTAAGTCTGCCCATAATGCCATGGCATGATAGTGGCTCTCTTTGCACTTCAATTCTACATTGTAATTACAAAATCTCGATGTAAACTTGCAATGAAATAAAATATTATTAAAAAACAAAGCAGTTTTTTTTTTATATTTTATTGAAAAAACAATTACAAAACACATGACAATACGGAGACAGAAGACAGAGTGATAACTTTAAATACAAGCACTAACTGTGCTTGGATAAGCAACAACAAAGGTTAACAAAATAGTAGACCTAAATAACTTGCCACTAATCATGTGTAAAAAAGCAGCTCATGTGCTGTCCCTCATTATTGCAACATTATTTAAGAAATCTGTTGAATCTTCAACATTCCCATCCATACAGTGTACTCAAGACAGCAAGGGTCACCCCGATCCTCAAAGGAGGCGATTCTACAGAACTAAATAACTACAGACCAATATCTAACTTACCTTTACTCTCTAAATTCTTTGAAAAAAATAATACATAAACAAATCTACTCCTGCCTTCTATCCCATAACATACTGAACCCCTGCCAGTTTGGGTTTAGGCCGAAAAAAAGCATGAATGATGCAATTATTCAGATTATTGAATTACTATATACAACACTTGAAAAAATGAATATCCTCAGGGGCTCTTCATAGACCAACAGAAAGCACTTGATACAGTAGACCACAATATCTTGCACCTAAATCTAGAGCATTACGGGGTCAGAGGACACTCAATTACCTAAAATCTTATCTAAATGGTAGACCCCAGTATGTATACACAAATGGCATGACCTCCAATACTCAGCCTGCAGTTGTTGGAGTGCCACAAGGAAGTATCCTGGGTCCTCTACTCTTTACATTAATGACCTCCCAAATGCATAGCGACTCATTAAACCAGTTCTATTCACAGATGACACCACTTACGTCTTCTCCCACCCAAACCCGGCTATACTTAGTAACAGCAAGCTACATAAAATATCAAACTGGATGACAACCAAGAAACTTACTCTCAATATAGACAAAATCTACTAAATGCTTTTTGGAAACGGAGCATTAAATATCCAGCTAAACATATCGATAAATGGTTCACCTATTACAAGACACACTGAGGGCAAATTTCTAGGTCTCCACCTTGACTTTAATCTTAAATTTCAGACCCACATCCAGCATATAACTAAGAAAGTTTCCCAAACAGTAGGTATCCTTTCCAAGATACAATACTATGTACCCCAAAGGGGACTCCTTACTTTATATCACTCTCTAATATGCCCTTACCTCACCTATGGTATTTGTGCTTGGGGATCTACCATGGCCAATCACCTTAAACCTTTAATAACTCAATAAAAAGCAGCGGTGCAGGTGATCACAAATTCCTGCTCCAGACTACACACCCCATCACTCTTCAAAAGCTTGAACTTATACAATATATAAAATATACACACTTATTATTGTGCCTACTATATATACAGAACATTAAACTCCAATATCAACCCTCCACTCAAACTTCTCCTAGACAGCTTCAACAGAACACAGGCATAACACTAGGCACAAAACACTTTTTGACATCCCTTGTGTCTGTCTCACACTATGGAAAAATGCAATGCACATAAAGGGCCCAAAGATCTGGAACTCTTTGCCTGAAACAGCAAGAGGTCCCCTGCCCACAAATCAATTTAGGACTATACTCAAAAATCACCTCATCTCTCAATAACAGCCATGCCCACAATATGCTAAACTCTGACCAAATTTAAAGCAACTCTCCCAAATATTTTATTATCCCTTAACTATTAAGCAATTATTACAAACTTAAAAATGTATGTTTGTATCATTAATTGTACTACCTCATATTAATAATAGAGTAAACAAACTTAATTACAAACTTAAAATGTATGCTTGTATCATAAATTATACTACCTCATATTAATAGTGGACCCCCGGATTTCGTACTGCTCCCAACTCGAACAATTATGTAAGTGTATTTTTGTAAGTGCTATTGTAAGTATATTTTTTGGGGTCTAAACGGACTAATCTAATTTACATTATTCCTTATGGGAACAAATTTGTTTGGTAACGGCACTCGAACAGCATTCTGGAACGAATTATGGCCGATAACCGGAGGTCCACTGTACTAATAGAGTAAAATATTGAATATTTGTCATGTACCACTCTTCACCTGTCTAGACTTAAGTAGTCTTTAAGTACAGTACAGTGGACCCTCGGTTAACGAATACCCGGAAAGTGCATTATTTAGCATAATTTTGTAAGTTCTTGTGAATGTATTTTGGGTCTGAAATAGACTAACCTCTGAAATTTTTCCTAAGGGAGTAAATTGTTCGGTAATGCACTGAGCGACTTCAGGTAATTACAATGGTCCACTGTATTAGGTTAAGTTGAAACGCATGATGTCTTTTTGTATCAATCAAATTATGAAATGTAAACACACATTGTAACCTTTATTTTTTTTTTTTTTATACTGACGAACAGGAAATGAGCGAAATTTTAAAAGACCAGTACAAGTTGATGTTCAGTAACTCACTAAATGGAAGCAGGGTAGACAATGCAGAAACCTTTTTCATTCCATCTGAAGGCCTAACCAATTAACATTAGTACTAATCCCATAGAATTCAAAGAAAGAAAATGAAAACATGTCCACTCACTGCACCTGGACCAGTCATGGAATTCCTTATTTATAAAGTACTCTCAGTACCTTCTACCTCAATCTCTTGCTACCCTCTATCCATGCACTATCCACTGCCCTGCTGCACTCCATACCCTACTAATCATCCCTCTCCCTCTTACAACCCATTCTCCCTGCATCCTGCCCTGCCCTGCTGCGCTGTATGACCCCTGTACGTCTTAATCACGGCACCCTCAAATATGCTTTGAAGGGTAAATTTTGGTCTAAACATGAGAGAGTGGACCTTTGTGGTGGGTGTTTGCAATATAAAAAAAAAAATCCTGCTCCATGCAGTACATGATGGGAACAGCTAATCTCTGGCCTTGTATTTGAGTTAAAATAGTGACGAAGGCCTTTTTAGTTTTTATGGTTTTATTGGCTCGGTGCTATTTGATAGGCCAAAAGACATACTAGTGTAATAGTGAGGATTTTGGTGAGTTTTAGACCGAAAGTGACCTGAAATAGCTCTAAGTGCTAGAAATATTAATTTTTTGGCAATTTTCCTGAGGAAAAGGTAGGGCCCTTTCCCTTCTACCCCTGGTATGTTTTATGGGTGTTTACTAGGTCTGCTTCAATTATTGGGATGGATTAAACCATGACCAATCATTCTTAGTAATATTTTATTAGCCGAGAAACTGTGTAAAACTTAGATATTTTGTGTGATTGTGGATTCAGAATGGAGGGCAAGTGTTATAGGGAAGAGGCCTGGAGACATGATAATTAATAGAGAAAAGGTTGCTTTAGTGGCTGGAATGCCTACAGTGTTTATTTTAGACTTTTTTTAAACTAGAATTCCTTGAATTTTGTGTAAGATTGTCCAGATTACCAAATTCTGGGAACTAAAGGGTAATTCTTCTAGTTGGATGGCAAGTTTCTTCTCAGTTGATAGAAATGAAGGCTTACTAGCAGTATAATTAGAAATTGGATGGGTTTGAGTTCTGGAATTGGCCAAAAATAGGCCAAAAATTTAATGAAATCACATTTGTGTAAAATTCTTCCCTACCTCCAACTTCACACTTTAGAAAAAGATTCTCTACCATTTTAGAAGATATTTATTTTTTTAAATTGCGACACTGACACGACTTTAAATTTTGGGGGTTGCCAGTGTCAAAGGGTTAAGTATGTTACAACTTTAATTCATCTGATAAGTTATTTCACACTTGCAGCCCTTCATTTTGTATAGAATTTCTGTGAATGTTCAAACAAAAATGTGGGATGTCAAAGAGGTATTTGTTTCTGGTATAATGCCTGTGTATTCTGTTAAAATTTTCTAGGAAATATCTCAGGTCAGCCTTAGCATTACAGTTCAGTGTACTATGAAAATTATTTCCAATGATCCCTGCTTATCTGTCAACAGCTAAACTGGTATTATTAGGTAATATTGTAAATTTAGACTACATACACTACTGTACATTAAAAATTATTCACTAAGATTCATACTATCTATTTTTTTCAGAAAATTTAAACTTAAAAATAATGTAGAAAATGTATGCTCTATGCTGCCAAAGTTCCGTAACTTGCAGTAGCTCTAATTTTAGCCCGAAATGAATGGTTAAATTTATGAAGAATCTATTAAAAAATTTGTTATACAAATGAAATGCGGTGTAAGTGGTGAAAGCATTTGGAGAATATTTTGTGCAAGTTTCCTTGCAACTCAGAAACATGTACAATACGTATATAGTATATACAGTGGTACCTCGAGTTACGATGGTCCCCAAAATCGCCCTTTTATGTAAGTTTATTTTTTTAAATGCTTTTGTAGGTATATTTTTGGGGGTGTAAAAGGACTAGTCTATTTTACATTATTCCTTATGGGGATAAATTCGTTTGGTAATGGCACTTGAACAGCATTCTCGAACGAAAAAATATCTAACTCGAGTTACCACTGTATATAGTGTGTGTGTGTGTGTGTGTACACATATGTATATAACGCAATGCCGAATATGTAAAACTGGTCAATTAACAAGAACTCATTTAAAATTAAGTTCTTTCTAAAATTTCCTCTTGTACATTTAAAGATTTTTTTTTTCATTTATGTTAATATAAAAATTAATGATTTTGTACCAAATGATCCTTAGGAAACTTACCTAACCTTATAACACGTGCAATTTAATTTAGCCTAATCCAACTAAATATATTTTATAAGTTTACAATAATTTAATAATAAACAAACACAATGAAATATATTTTTTTGTTAGATTCAGAATGATTTTTGTGAAATTATTGCATACACAAATTTTCGCTTGCCCTATTCAGCAAGAAGCGCATTGCTTTTTAAGCCAAAATTGTAAATTTTACTTATTCAGCACGACATACATACATACAGTGGACCCTCGGTTAAAGGCTGTTCCTGTTATCGGCCAACTCGGTTAAAGGCCGGTTTTTCGGCTCTCGGTTAGTGGCTGTTTTTTCGGTTATCGGCCGTTTTTTTGGTTATCGACCGTATGGGACGCGTCTGTCCGCCGGCTGGGGCCGCTTGTGCTTCATTTTGCCTGTGTCTCTTGGTGCGTGAGGAAGCTTCTGCTCATTCATCCAAACATTTCGCTTGTTTTCCATTTTTTTTGTCAGTGCAACTGTGAAATAAGTAATCATGGCTCCCAAGAAAGTTCCTAATAAAGTTCCTGTGGTAAAGAGAGTGAGAAACACCAAGGAATTTAAGAGAGAGGTGTGCAGGTGTGCGGTGCTGGAACTTGCCAGGATGTTTGGAAAAAATAGATCAACTATTACATCCATCCTGGCAAAGAAAGAACAAATCAAGGACGCTGATGTTGCCAAAGGAGTAGCTTTTGTAACGAAACAAAGGTCACCAATAATGGAAGAAATGGAAAAGTTATTGTTATTGTGGATTAAAAAAAAAGAAATAGTGGGAGACAGTGTAGTGGAGTCTGTTATTTGTGAGAAGGCAAGGCATTTGCATGAAGATCTTGTGAAGAAATCTCCTGGAACAAATGCTGCTGGTAGTGAATTTAAGGCCAGCAAAGGCGGGTTTGAGAGATATAAGAGCGTAGTGGCATACACAGTATTGTAAGGCATGGTGAGGCTGCAAGTTCAGACAAATGTGCTGCTGAAAAGTTTGTGTCTGAATTTCAGGACTACATAAAGAGTGAAAATCTGAAACCCCAACAAGTGTTTAATTGTGACAAAACAGGCCTGTTTTGGAAGAAAATGCCCAACAGTACCTACATCATGCAGGAGGAAAAGGCACTGCCAGGACACAAGCCTATGAAAGACAGGCTAACTCTCTTGTTGTGTAGCAATGCTAGTGGGGATTTCAAAGTGAAGCCTTTACTCGTGTATCACTCTGAAAATCCCAGAGTGTTCAAGAAACACAATGTCCACAAGAAAAGATTGTGTGTGATGTGGAAAGCAAATCATAATGCATGGGTCACAAGGCAAATTTTCATAGATTGGGTTGATGTGTTTGGCCCAAGTGTGAAAAAATAACTTCAGGAAAACAATTTGGGACTCAAGTGCCTCCTGGTACTGGACAATGCTCCTGCACATCCTCCAGACTTGGAAGACCAAATGTTTAGGGACTTCAAATTTATAAAAGTGAAGTTCTTGCCTCCTAACACCTCTCTCAGCCATGAACCACGGTCATTTCAATTCAAAACTTTCACAAGCAGATTCAAAAGTGCTTTGAAGTGACCTCGGACACTCAATTGACCCTTAGAGAGTTCTGGAAGAATCACTTCAATATCTACAACTGCATAAGCCTTATAGGTAAGGCTTGGGAGGGAGTGACTTCTAGGACTTTGAACTCTGCTTGGAGACCATTGTGGCCAGGTTGTGTCCAACAGAGGGATTTTGAAGGGTTTGAGGCTGACCCTGACCCTGACGACCCTGTGCCTGTTGTGGAAGGTATTGTGGCATTGGGCAAGTCCCTGGGGTTGGAGGTGAGTGGCGAGGATGTGGAAGAGTTGGTGCAGGACCACAGGGAAGAGCTAACCACTGAAGAGCTGCAAGAGCTGGAACTGGATCATCAGACCAGAGTTGAGGAAATTGCTTCAGAAAAGGAGGAGGAGGAAAAGGAAGAGAAGGAGGTGCTTTCTTCAGTGATTAAGGAAATGTGTGGAATGTGGAATAGGTTACAAAGTTCTGTTGAAAAATACCATCCTGACCAAGCTGAAACAAGCCATATCTGCAACATGTTTAGTGACAAAACCTTGTCCCACTTTAGGGAAATGTTAAAGAGGCGCCAGAAACAGGGCACTCTGGACAGTTATTTTTCTAGACAGGGGTCCAGTGACTTTCAAGCTGGTCCTAGTGGCATTAAAAGACGAAGAAGGAAAGTAACCCCAGAGAGGGACTTGTTACCTGAAGTCGTTTTGGAGGGGGATTCCCCTTCCAAACACTAACTCCTCCCTATTTCCTCCTCCCTATCTTCCAGAAGCCAGCATTAGTCTTCAATAAAGGTATGTAATACTGATTTAATTGTTAAAAAAATATTTTTTTGTGAATATTTTTGTCTGGAATGGATTAATTGTATTTACATTAATTCTTATGGGGAATATTATTTCGGTTATAGGCTATTTCAGTTTTAGGCCGAGCTTCTGGAATGGATTACAGCCGATAACCGTATAACATATATACGTACGTATATATGCAGTGGAACCTCGGTACTCGAACAGCTCCATACTCAAACAATTTGGTACTCAGACGCTTTGTTCGGTAAAAAAAATCACTTGGTAGTTGACTGTTTGCTCAGCATTCAAGCAAACAAATATGACCTGCTAGAACATGTGCGTCAGTATCCTCGCAGCTGTCACTCAGTGCAAAACTCCGCTGAACTTCGCTGTAAATTATTTTGTGTTTCTTTGCATTTTTTGGTGTTTTTTTTTATATTATTTGTATAAATAAGTCACCATGGGGCCTAAGAAGATTAGTGATAACGGCCAACCAAAAAGAAAATTGGTTAGAGTCACAATAAAGATGAAAAAAGAACTCATAGCAAAATATCGAGGTCGACGGCTCGAATATGTATTCATTATTGATGTGTTTATGAATAGGTGATATGAATAGCTGGAAATTGTTTTAATTTTTCCACGGGTATACGAAGGACTACAAGTGGTGCCCGCATGTCTGATCTTGCTACCTGTGTGAAACATTCATTGTTTTATATTCGCTGTGAAAATCATTTCAATTCATTCATTATTAACAGTGCCACATCAAGAAATAGATGAATATCTAGGAAAACATCTGCATAGCATAGGACTCAGGGAAAAAATATTCGGGAAAAATCACGTTTTTGAGCTTTTTGTTAGGGTAAATGTGATCTTAGTGTTTGCCCTGATGTAAACACTCCCTCCGCCTCTCCATATAATATGCCTTTTATTATTAATTTTGGAATCTTTATTGTGCTTCTAGGTTATCTGTCATGTTTATGATATCAAGTTGGAATAAATGTGAAAGATAGATAACTTTTATTACGCTTGCTTTCCATTATGAATTTTTATTTGCACAAAAATAGATTTACTGTTATGCAGACTACTGCATTATTGTAAAAATGGTATAAATAACATCAGCATATTTGTGAAAGCATATTAGACTCACCAGTTGACATGTATTGGACGCTTGACGTGATTTGTTTACTCTTGAACATCAGAAAAAAATAAACATTTCTGCTACTTTGAGCTGAATTTCAAGGTACTTTTAGTCTGTAAACATTCAAAATCATCTCTATTTCTGTAATACAGTGGTACCCCGAGTTTCGGCCACCTCCCAACTCGAACAATTATGTAAGTGTATTATTGTAAGTGCTTTTGTAAGTTTTTTTTGGAGGTCTGAAACAGACTAATCTAATTTACATTATTCCTTATGGGAACAAATTCGTTCGGTAACGGCACTTGAACAGCCTTCTGGATCGAATTATGGCCGAAACTCGGGGTACCACTGTATATCTTTTAATCTATCAAATGAGACCAAGAAAACGAGAATTCAACCATAAATACCATATGAAATTACACCACAACGTTGCTCTAAGCATATTTTTGGGGGTCTGAAACGAATTAATCTAATTTACATTACTCCTTATGGGAAAAATTTGTTCGATACTTGAACAGATCGGCACTTGAACAGCCTTCTGGAATGAATTAAGTTCAAGTACCAAGGTTGAACTGTGTGTGTGTGTGTATATATACAGTGGTCCCTCAACTAACGATCTTAATCTGTTCCAGGAGCTAGACCTCAACACGAAAAATTCGTAACTCGAAACCTTATTTCCCATAAGAAATAATGTAAATACAATTAATCCGTTCCAGACATCCAAAAATATTCACAAAAAAAATAATTTTGTAAAGATTAACTATACGTACTTTTACATTTACAAAACAATTATAAATAGTATATATAAAGTAGTATAGTATGTAATATGTATTAAATTTATAATTAAACATTTAAAATAACATTTACTTACCTTTATTGAAGAGAGTTGCTGGCATCTGGAAGATAGGGAGGAGGACAGGGGGAGGGGTTAGTGTTTGGAAGGGGAATCCCCACTCCCTGCCTTCCTGCTACACTCCCTGCCTTCCTGCTACACTCCCTGCATGCCTGTTACACTCCCTGCATGCCTGCTACACTCCCTTCATGCCTGCTACACTCCCTGCATGCCTGCTACACTCCCTGCATGAATGCTACACTCCCTGCATGAATGCTACACTCCCTGCATGAATGCTACATTCCCTGCATGAATGCTACACTCCCTGCATGAATGCTACACTCCCTGCATGAATGCTACACTCCCTGCATGAATGCTACACTCCCTTCAGGAATGCTACACTCCCTGCATGAATGCTACACTCCCTGCATGAATGCTACAATCCCTGCATGAATGCTACCACTGGGGTGCCACTAGGAAGCTTCTTTGGACCCATGGTGACTTATTTCACAGTGACAATCACTAAACCACCAATAAACACAACAAATGTATTGTGAATGTTTGAAAGAGCACGCTGGGTATTGTTCACTCAAGTGTAAACAACGCTAGACTGGTGTCCTGCGCGGCGAGGCGCGCAAGCGCAGGCAGGCGGACAGGTCTGGTACGGACCGCTACACGAGTAAAAACCGCTACATAAGAAAAATATTGACTGTAAAAAGCAACCTTTACATGAAAAAATCGTTATTCGGACAGACCGTTACTCGGGGTTCTATTGTATACAGTGGACCCCCGAGTTTCGTAAAAACTTCACTCCTGAAGTCTGCTCAAGCGCCATTACCGAACGAATTTACTCCCTTAAGGAAAAATGTCACGTAGGTTAGTCTATTTCAGACCCCCAAAAATACACTTCCACAAGCACTGACAATATTATACTTACATATTGTACGATTTCCGGGGTTTACGAAACTCGGGGGTCCGCTGTATGTATATATATATATATATATATATATATATATATATATATATATATATATATATGCAAAAAGATCACAGTAAACAGGTGATATCAAAATATGCAAGACAACCACTATGAAAAAATAGAAGAATTCCAAGCGCTTTCGTGACTACTCACATTATCAAGGAACAATAAAAGGAAACGTGAGAAGAAGGCTTATAAAGAGGCAGAATACACCTCACAGTCACATCACACTAACAAAGACAACACCTCACAGTAGCGTAACATCTCACGACTCTGTGAAGAGGAACATAAGAAAGGACCTGAAACTCTTCCCAAGAATTAAGATTAGTCCAATTTATCATTAAATTCTTCCCAAATTTTATTAATTATAAATGAATCCAATTTATATAAACTAAAAGAAATATTCATATTATTTTCAAAACTGCTTTTAATGAAACATGATTTTATTATATTCCTCTCAACCATGGACTTGCTTGATACAACCTTCTCAGCATTTTGAAAATCAATTGGATGGTTAAAATCTCTCGCATGAATAAATAGAGCATTAGAATCTTGTCCAGTTCTAATGCTATATTTATGTTGTTTTAAACTTAGTTCAAGACTTTTTCCAGTTTGACCATAATAAACTTTATCGCATATTTTACAGGGAATCTTATAGACACATCCGTCAGTATTTTGGGGAAATTTTTATCAAAAGTCTTTTACTGTATCAAGATTTTTAAATACAACTTTGATATTAAAATTCTTAAGAAAGGAAGGCATATCAACCAAGTTTTCATGGTAAGGAGAACCAACATATTTTTGGTTGAATAAGGTTGGTTGTCCCTTTTGATTAAAAAGTATTTCTAGCTATTTTAAAAGATTTATCAATTATGTTTCTTGGGTATTTTAACCCTTTGACTGTCGGATGCCCCATTCTGAAACTGTCATTCTATGTCGGAAAATTTTGGAAAAAAAAATAAATTATTTTTTCTTATGAAATGATAGAGAATCTTTTCCCGATTGTAATGACACCAAAAGTATGAAATTTGATTGAAAACGTACGGAATTACGCTCTCGCAGTTAGCGATGTCAGTGATATATACGCATCGGCGATTTCCTGACTTTGAGCCCTATTTTAGGCCAATTCCATTGGGATAGTCGACCAAACTCATAACTATTTCTTTAGAACTCCATTTGTTCTATCGATTGAGAACAAGAAATCACCAATTTACCGATTTCAACTACCCAATAAAGTGGTCAGAAAATGGCAATTTTGCCAATTTCATGCAAAATAAAAAGATGTCAATTTCAAAATAGGGTCCAAAAATAAACAATGCAGACATCCTAGCACTAAAATAAGATGTTATCTGTTCATTAGTCATGTCTTTAGGCCCCTCTTACATTACTCTTGCTTTCTATTTTTATTAAGATTTATTGTTATGCAGACTATTGCATTATTGTAAAAACTGTATAAATAATATCTGTGCACTTGTGAAAGAATATTAGACTCACCAGTTGATGTGTATTGGACGCATGGTGTGATTTGTTTACTTTTGAACATTGGCAAAAATCGAACATTTCCGCTACTTTGAGCTCAATTTCAAGATCGTTTACATCACGAAACTAATCAAAATCATCTCTATTCCTGTAATATGTTTTCCATTCTATCAAATGAGACCATGAAAAAGATAATAAAACCTTAAATACTATACGAAAATACACCTCAAAGACGGCGTTTTAATTAAAAAAAAACGGTCAGAGTTTTTTTTTCTCATTATGTACTGCTTGCTGCAGGATTTTTTTTATACTGCGCACACTGACCACACAGACCCATTCTCTCACATGTGGGCCTACCAGCTTTCTCCTGCTTGATTTGAGGCCGCTAGAATTTAGGCGTATAAATACGTCCGAAACATTGGCTCGTAAGACGATATATACGTCCGAAACAGTCAAAGGGTTAAATCATTAGCTATTTCATAAATTTTAGAGATTTCTTCATCTATGAACTCTGGACTACAAATACGAAAGCTCTCAAAAACATAGAAGAGAAAACCGACACTTTAACTCTATCTTGATGTGAAGAGTAATAATGTACATAGGAACAATTATTTGTAGGTTTTCTGTAAATTTTAAATTTAAAATCAATGTTACCCTTAATAATAAAAACATCTGGGAAGGGCAATGAGTTATTTACTCAATTCAACAGTAAAATTTATAGAATGAGCTAAGCTATTTAATTTAACAAGGAAATGGTTTATGTCTACATTCTTAGGCATAAGGCACAAAATATCATCAACATATCTATACCACTTAGCTCTATTGGGAAGGATTGTGTTAAGCAATCTTGTTTGAAAAATTCCATATATAAATTACTAAGAGATTTTAACCATCCAATTGATTTTCAAAATGCTGAGAAGGTTGTATCAAGCAAGTCCATGGTTGAGAGGAATATAATAGAATCATGTTTCATTTCTTTTGGTTTATATAAATTGGATTCATTTATAATTAATAAAATTTGGGAAGAATTTAATGATAAATTGGACTAATCTTAATTCTTGGGAAGAGTTTCAGGTCCTTTCTTATGTTCCTCTTCAGAGAGTCGTGCGATGTTACGCTACTGTGAGGTGTTGTCTTTGTTAGTGTGATGTGACTGTGAGGTGTAGTCTTGCCCCTTCATAAGCCTTCTTGTCATGTTTCCTTGATAATGTGAGTAGACACGAAAGCGCTTGGAATTCCTCTATTTTTTTCATAGTGGTTGTCTTGCATATACAGTGGTACTGAGGTACCACTGTATATATATATATATATATACAGTGGTACCCCGGTTTACGATATTTTTTCATTCCAGAATGCTGTTCAAGTGCCATTACCAAACGAATTTATCTCCTTAAGAAAAGTTGTAAAATAGACTAGTCCTTTTAGACCCCCAAAATTACACTTACAAAGCATTTAAAAAATAAACTTACATAAAAGGGTGAGTTTGGGGACCATCGTAAACCTGGGTACCACTGTATATATATATATATATATATATATATATATATATATATATATATATATATATATATATATATATATATATATATATATATATAGTGGACCCCGAGTTTCTAAAAACTTCACTCCTGAAGTCTGCTCAATGCCATTACAACAAATTTACCCCTTAAGAAAAATGTCACGTAGGTTAGTCTATTTCAGACACCCAAAATACTTTTCCACAAGCACTTACAATATTATACTTACATAAGTGTCCGATTTCCGGGGTTTACGAAACTCGGGGGTCCACTGTATATATACAGTGGTACCCCGACTTACGATGGTCCCCAAACACACCCTTTATGTAAGTTGATTTTTTAAATGCTTTGTAAGTGTAATTTTGGGGGTCTAAAGGACTAGTCTATTTTACATCATTTCTATGGAGATAAATTCGTTTGGTAATGGCACTTGAACAGCATTCTGGAATGAAAAAATATCGTAAGTCGGGGTACCACTGTATATATATATATA
This sequence comes from Cherax destructor, assembly GCA_009830355.1. NCBI lineage: Eukaryota > Metazoa > Arthropoda > Malacostraca > Decapoda > Parastacidae > Cherax > Cherax destructor. Next base: position 99,189 of record WNWK01003774.1, read on the forward strand.
TATATACAGTGGTACCTCGAGTTACGATATTTTTTCGTTCGAGAATGCTGTTCAAGTGCCATTACCAAACAAATTTATCCCCATAAGGAATAATGTAAAATAGACTAGTCCTTTTACACCCCCAAAAATATACTTACAAAAGCATTTAAAAAATATACTTACATAAAAGGCAATTTTGGGGACCATCGTAACTCGAGGAACCTTGGTTTTCGTAATTAATTCGTTCCAGAAAGTCTGACGAAAACCGAACTGTATGAAAACTGAAGCATTATTTCCCATAAGAAATAATATAAATCCAATTAATCCATTCCAGACACTCACAAGTATTAACAAAAAATACATTTTATAGAGAAAAACTATAATTTTACATACAGAAAACAATGAGAAATAAATGTAAATGACTAATGAAATGGATAAATGAGCATTTAACATCACTTTTACCTTTATTGAAGACTCTTGTTGGCGTATGGAAGATGGCGAGAAGGGGAGAGGGAGGAGGAGAGATTATTGGTTGGAAGGGAAATCCCCCTCCAGAAGGACTTCAGGTATCAAGTTCCTATCCGGGGTTGCTTCCCTTTTGTCTTTTACTGGCACTGGACCCTGTTGCACAAAAAATCTGTCCAGAGAGGTCTGTTTCTGGCGTCTCTAAGATTTGCCTAAAATGGGACAAGGCATTGTCATTGAACATGTTGCAGACATGGCTTGCGACAGCTTTGTTAGGGTGATATTTCTCCACAAAATTTTGCAACTCATTCCACTTTGCACACATGTCCTTAATCTATCCTGAATTCTTTCGTTTTTTTTTTTGGCCTTCTTTATCAAAGGGCTGGCACTAGTAACTTTCTTTGGCCTCATGGTGGCTTATTTAGCAGTTGCACTCAATAAACAAGCACAAAAACAATGGATTAGTATTAGGAAATATTTTGGATAAACGCACAGGGTAATGCTCACTCAACGAGATACAGTGGAACCTCGTTTTTCGTGATTAATTTGTTCCAGAAAGTCTGACAAAAACCGAATTGTATAAAAACTGAAGCAATATTTCCCATAAGAAATAATGTTAATCCAATTAATCCATTCCAGACACCCAAAAATATTAAAAAAAAATACAATTTATAGAGAAAACTATAATTTTACATACAGAAAACAATGAGAAATAAATATAAATGACTAATGATGTGGATAAATGAACATTTAACATCACTTTTATCTTTATTGAAGACTCTTCTTGGCGTATGGAAGACGGCGAGGAGGGAGAGAGGAGGAGAAGTTATTGTTTGGAAGGGGAATCCCCTTCCATAAGGACATCAGGTATCAAGGCCCTATCCAGGGTTACTTCCCTTCTTTGTCTTTTCTGTCCAGATAGGTCTGTTTCTGGCATTTCTTTAAGATTTGCCAAAAATGAGACAAGGCATTGTCATTGAACATGTTGCAGACATGGCTTCCAACAACTTTGTTAGGGTGATATTTCTCCACAAAACTTTGCAACTCACTCCACTTTGCACACGTCTTAACCCTTTCAGGGTTTTGGCTGTACTAGTATGGCTTACGCGCCAGGGTTTTGGTCGTACTATTACGCCTAAATTCTAGCGCCCTCAAATCAAACAGAAACAGGCTGGTAGGCCTAGATGTGAGAGAATGGGTCTGTGCGGTCAGTGAGCGCAGTATAAAAAAAATCCTGCACCACACAGTGCATAATGAGGAAAAAAAACTGACCGTGTTTTTGGTTTAAACCAGCAACTTTGCAGTCTGTTTTCGTATGGTATTTATGCTTGTATTCTCATTTTCTTAGTCTCATTTGATAGAATGGATGATATATTACAGAAATAGAGATAATTTTGACTGGTTTCACGATGACAAGTACCTTGAAACTGAGCGCAAAGTAGCGAAAATGTTCGATTTTTGCCTATGTTCAAGAGTAAACAAATCACGCCATGCGTCCAATACACATCAACTGGGTAGTCTAATATTCTTGCACAAGTGTGCTGATATTATTTATACCATTTTTACAATGATGCAGTTGTATACGTACATAACAGTAAATCTTCTATTTTTTGTGAGAATAAAAATTCAAAATGGAAAGCAAAAGTAATGTAAAAGGGGCCTGGAGACGTGACTAATGAACATAGAAGATGTTATTTTAGTGCCAGGAATGTCTGCCTTGTTTATTCTGGACCCTATTTTGAAATTGGCATCGTTTGAAATTTGTGTGAAATTGGCATCGTTTAAAATTTGTGTGAAATTGGCCAAATTGTCATTTTTGACAACTATTTTGGGTAGTTGAAATTGGTAAATAGGCGGTTTCTTGTACTCAATCGATAAAAGAAATGGAGTTCTAGTGAAATAGCTATGATTTTAGTGGACTGGAACATTGGAATTGGCCAAAAATAGGTCTCAAAGTGGGTGAAATCGCCGATGCGTTAAATATCTTTGAGACTGATAACTTCGCGAGAGCATAATTCCATAAGTTTTCATTTAAATTTCAAACCTTTGGTGTCGTTCTGATCGGAAAAAGATTCTCCATCATTTCATAAGATTTTTTTTTCCCCAAAAATTTTTTCGACCCTGAGAATGTGTTTCCGAGAAGGCCTGTTGACCCCCAAAGGGTTAATAACATAGAAACATGACATATACTTTAGAATGAATAAAATGTCATTACGAATGTGAGGACTGGTGTTGTGTTGATTGTTATTGGGTGTATGAAGGCCACTGAAAGATAAGCTCTAAAAATAAAGATGGCTGCCAGACATGGCAGTGTTGTCAGTCGCCCTATATACAGTGGAACCCCGGTTAACGAAAAAAATTCATTGCAGAAGCCTGCTCAAGTGCCATTACCGAACGAATTTACTTTCTTAAGAAAAAATGTCATTTAGGTTAGTCTATTTCAGACCCCCAAAAATACACTTCCACAAGCACTTACAATATTACACTTACATAATTACACGATTTCCAGGGTGTTCGTTAACCGGGGTTCCACTGTAACTCCAATAACATTGGAGGAGTTAAGTTTTGTGTCGTCGTTTTTCTATAGATTAATGGCTTAACTTACTTGCTACACTGTTAATGCTACACTTTATCACTGGCTGGCACTAACCTTTATCAACTCCTGCTGTTTTAGTATCATAACATATCGTAGAATCACTGAATCACTTAAGAAGACATTCTCCCCTCTCAGCCCTTTACCAAAGGGCTGGCACTAGGAGCTTTCTTTGGACCCATGGTGGCTTATTTAGCAGTTGCAAGCACTAGCTGTCACCCGCTAGTAAACAATGGCACACTGACTCTGGATGGAGTCTTGGGCCGTCTGGGCCATGCGTACGCGTCCAGGACGAATTACTTATTCCGAGCGGATCAACTTATACCAAACCAATATTTTTACGGAAAAAGGTAACTTATTCCGAATTTTATGTAATCCGATTCCTACTTAATCTGGGGGTCCACTGTATATATTTATTTATTTATTTATATTTTGCAAGTGGATTTTGACTAACTGAAGAAAAATTAACCAGGTGAAATAAGCATGAAATATTCAGAGGAAGTGTGATTGTAGTTTAGTAAAACCATTTAGAATTTTTAATATTTAGAATGGCTTGTATTCTACTGCATTTACTTGTTAATCAACAATTACTCAAGCATTGTTCTGTACAGTAATATTTTGTGCCTGATATATTTTCTTATTCTTTGTCTTGTACATATTGTATTTGATATTTCTTATGTATGTATTCTAAATTTTCTGGATAATTTTTTAACATCCAGAAATTTTAAATTTTTAATTAGCCAGGTTAAGCTGTGTAATGAAATTGTTTCTTTTCATGCAGTGTATATGATTAATTTCACATTTATCAAACTCTTTTTTCTTGAGTACTTATTTCAATGATCCATCTTGTCATTGGAAGCTTTTACCTCTATATATCTTACAGTATCCTGCATAGATCCTTTAGTCCCTGTTTATGCCATTGCAGTAAACTATCTTCGGCAATATTTATCCTGTCCTAGAGATATTCCAACTAGTGTGTGAGGTGTCTTCTTTATGTATCAATAATCTTTTCTTTAGTCAGTCATATCATCAGAAGTGTCATGCTGTTAGCTCTAATCAGTTCCAAAATCAGGTCTTTCTCATTTATATAATTTCAGTCAAAATTTTACATTGTGCTCAATACAATCTCCCATCTGGTCTTTAGAATCTCTTACTTCAAATTGCTACAGCCTAATTCATTCAAAATCCAAGCTACTCTTTCTCATCCACACCCTATATTTTAATGCACTTCATTCTGAATGAGTGATTATGGCTAATATAAAAATTAACAAAATCCTACACACATTTATTAATGCTGTTTAGTTATTTGAGGTAGAACACAGCAAAACTCAAATTATCAATTCAAATTATGGTTTTTTTTTTAATTTTGAATGATGTACATATAAATCTGTTGAACATCATATATCCCACATCACTTCTGTTATACAAGTGACTGTAATCTAAATACACTTATGGATGGACCTATCTTTCCTCATTTCAGCTCATTCATTATTACTATCAGATCAGGCTGATAAATGGTTGTAATAACTATTCTAAATGATAATGGTTGTATATATGATACTTTCTCTGGTGTAGTTTTGTATATTCATCCTGTTTTACTTAATTTAATCTCATCAGTTTTAAGATCAATGCCTTCAACAGGTGGGCCACTCTCGCAACTTTACTTTATCGCCCGAAACAACTTCATGTGACTCAGGTGACGTGGAGAGTGACTACTCTGGTGTTGACCCTGAAGGGTCCATCCATTCCTCCTCACGTGGCATCTGCCCGGCTATGCCAGTCCTGGAGGATGGTCTGTCTTCAGGTTAGTGTCAAACCATTTATTCTCTACCACAAAATTATTTCATTACCAGCATATTTTGCTTAACAAGCAAAGTGATAATACAAGATTTGTTTAGATTTTTAACCCAGAGTGTTAGCCACTCAGGATAACCCAAGAAATTCAGTGTGTCATCGAGGACTGCTTTATTTCCATTGGGTCTTGTCCCTCATGATGCAACCCACACCAGTCTACTAACACCCAGATACATACCTACTTGCTAGGTGAACAGGGGCAGCAATCCCCACCCATGCTGGGTATTGAACCACAGACATTCAGCATGTGAGGCTAGTGCATTGCCAACTGAGCCACTGGACACCTTAAGTGTACATTTTTGTTACAAAATTCATGTACAATATTTTTTAGAGTTTAAAATTACTAACAAAACTTAGGCTGACCTTAAAAACATTGTGTAGAATTAAACTGTAATTGTACTAGTATGTAAATTTTATGAAGGTCAGCTTAGAGTACTAAATTAGATTGAGGCAGAATTAAATGTTCGCATGTCATGTTAACCCTTAAACTGTGCATGAGTGGAGCCATGATAACTTGCTGTGGGCAAATTAAAAAAAAAAAAGGCTTGTAAAGCCTCAAAAACTTTTAAGTCGTTTTTTCTATACTGTCTTAAACCAAAGTAGAGAGACCTGGAAAAGAAACATTGACCATTCTTCATTCATTAGGTGTCTTGCCAGAAGTGCATAGACAACACAGTTAAAGTTACATACTTTCAAAATTGCAAAATCCCCACCCCTCCTCCAGAGTACAGGCTTTGTGCTTACCACTTGCAGGAATTAAGTTCGAACATCCAGTTTTCTTGAATGTTAAATGGCTCACTCTCCAAGTAGTACAGTATGTCAAATCCTTAAAACTACTTTTCTCCACCCATATGTCTGGTGGTTTTTTCCCCATGATGTACACCAGAGGTATATGATAGGTTTATAAGGGCAGAGGAATGTATGACTGCTCCAGCTCATTCTTCATATGATGAAGAATGTGAAGAGGATGCAGAAACAGCATCAGCAGGCAAATAATCCTTTCCAGCAGCCCAGGGACTATTCCTCAGCATTGTTGTTGGTCATGAATGCTAAAGTGGGTGAAACGGTTATAGAGGGTGTGGTGGGTAAGTTTGGGGTGCCAGGTGTAAATGATTGAACTTTGTATAGAAAGGGGGTTGGTAATAGGTAACATATATTTTAAGGAAAAAAGGATAAATAAATACAGTCATACCTCGGTTAACGATGGCGTCGGATAACGATAAATTCGGTTAGCGATACATTTTTACGTCAAAATATTGACTCCGTTTACGATGATTGATTCAGTTTACGATATTCGTCCCGGACGCGTCCGCTTGGCGCCCAGCTGTGCGGGCACTCCAGGGAGCGTCAGTGTGCTATTGTTTACAAGCGAGAGCGACCACCACCCACTCCACCCACGCATTCATACCAGTATATTGTCATTATTCCACTGTTTTTAGTGCTTGCAACTGCTAAATAAGCTACCATGGGTCCAAAGAAAGCTCCTAGTGCCAAGCCTGTGGTAAAGAGGCTCAGAAATACAGTAGAACTGAAGAAGGAGATAATAGAAAAATGTGAAAGTGGAGTGCGTATCACTGAGCTGGCCAGGCTGTATGGTAAAGCCTATTCTACCATCGCTACCATTGTGGCCAAGGGAAATATACGTAAAATCAAGGAAGCTGTTGTTGCGAAAAGTTTATATGTGATCACAAAACAGAGATCGCAAGTGCTGGAAGATGTGGAAAATTTGTTGTTGGTGTGGATCAATGAGAAACAGTTAGCAGGAGATAGTGTTTCGCAGGCAATAATATGTGAAAAAGCAAGGCAGTTGCATGAGGATCTCGTTAAGAAAATGCCTGCAATGAGTGCTGAAGTGAGCAAATTTAAAGCCAGCAGAGGCTGGTTTCAAAAATTTAAGAATCGAAGTGGCATACATAGTGTTGTGAGGCATGGTGAGGCAGCCAGTTGTGACAAAAGTGTGGCTGAAAAATATGTGCCTGAATTCCAGGGGTACATAGAGGCTGAAGAATTCCTCCCCCAACAAGTGTTTAATTGTGATGAAACAGGCCTGTTTTGGAAGAAAATGCCTAACAGGACCTTCATTACTCAGGAGGAAAAGGCACAGCCAGGACACAAGCCTATGAAAGACAGGCTAACTTTGATGCTTTGTGCTAATGCCAGTGGTGATTGCAAAGTGAAGCCTTTACTGGTGTATCATTCTGAAAATCCCCGAGTGTTTGGCAGATGCGGTATCACCAAGTCTAACTTGTGTGTGATGTGGAAGTCTAACAAAAAGGCATGGGTCACAAAGGACATTTTCTTAGAGTGGTTCAATGGCGTGTTTGGCCCCAGTGTGAAGAAATATCTCCAGGAAAATAATTTGCCACTTAAGTGCCTCCTGATAATGGACAATGCTCCTTGTCATCCTCCAAACTTGGTAGAGAAAATTGTGGAGGACTTTAAATTCATCAAAGTGAAGTTCTTGCCCCCTAATACCACTCCTCTCCTCCAGCCCATGGACCAGCAGGTCATTTGCAACTTATAAAAACTCTACACCAAAGCAATGTTTCAAAAGTGCTTTGATGTGACCACAGACATGAATATAACCCTAAGAGACTTTTGGAAAAATCATTTCCATATCCTGCATTGTGTACACCTTATAGGTAAGGCTTGGGAGGGAGTGACTACCAGGACTTTGAACTCTGCCTGGAGAAAATTGTGGCCAGACTGTGTCCTAGAGAGGGATTTTGAAGGTTTTGGGGCTGAGCCTCAGAACCCTGAGCCTGAGCCTGAGCCTGTTGTGGAAGAAATTGTGGAACTGGGCAAGTCCATGGGGTTGGAGGTGAGTGGTGAGGATGTGGAACAGTTGGTGGAGGAGCACAATGAAGAGCTAACCACTGAAGATCTGCAAGAGCTTCAACAGCAACTGCAACAAGAGACCACAGGTCAGGACAATGGTTCAGAGGAGGAGGAGGTGGAACAGAGATGGAAGAAGGTGCCTTCTTCAGTGATTAAGGAGATTTGTGGAATGTGGAGCAGGGTGCAAGGCTTTATGGATGAATATCACCCTAACCATGCTGTTGCAGGCCGTGCTGGCAACCTGTACAATGACACAGTGGTGTCTCATTTCAGGAATGTGTTAAAGAATCGCAAGACACAGAGCTCCCTGGACAGATTTTTGGTTATAGAGGTGTCCAGTGACTCTCAAGCTGGTCCTAGTGGCATTAAAAGAAAAAGGCCAGTAACCCCAGAAAAGAACTTGCCACCTGCAGTGTTAATGGAAGGGGATTCCCCTTTCAAACACTAGCATACTATACTCCATCCTTTCCCCTCCTCCCGTCCTCCACACATCAACAACTCTTCAATAAATGTAAGTGACATGTTATTGTACTATATTTACATGTATTTCTTTAATGTTGATTAAATTGTGTATTATTTAATGTCAAAAAGTTCTAAAAAATATTTTATTTTACTACTTTTGGAAGTCTGGAACGGATTAATTTTATTTCCATTGTTTCTTATGGGGAAAATTGATTCGGATAACGATTGATTCGGTTACAGATATGCCCTCTCTGACGGATTAATATCGTTAACCGAGGTATGACTGTACAAGATGTGATATAGGGCATAATGACAGTACAGTGGACCCCGAGTTTCGTAAAAACTTCACTCCTTAAGTCTGCTCAAGCCCCATTACCGAACGAATTTACTCCCTTAAGGAAAAATGTCACGTACGTTAGTCTATTTCAGTCCCCCAAAAATACACTTCCACAAGCACTTACAATTTTATACTTACATACTTGTACGATTTCCGGGGTTTACGAAACTCAGGGGTCCACTGTAGTTTGTTAGACTATGAATTGATAAATATGTAGAAGACTGATGGGTAGACTTCAGGATGTGCATGTTTATAGAGGGGCCACAGATATATCAAATCATCTGTTAGTTGTAGCTACAATGAGAGTAAAAAGTAGATGGGAAAAAGAAAATGGCATCAGCAATTAAGAGAGAGGTGAAGGTTTATAAATTAAAGGAGGCAGTTAGGGTAAGATATAAACAACAATTAGAAAAAAGATGGGCTAGTGAGAGTATAGGCAATGAGGCTGAAGAGGTATAGGGTAGATTGAAGAATGTAATGTTAGTATTCATGTCATTGTCAAACCAATCAAAATCATCTCTATTTCTGTAATATATCTTCCATTCTATCAAATGAGACCAAGAAAACGAGAATACATCAATAAATACCATACGAAAATAGACTGCAAAGTCGCTGTTTTAAACAAAAAACGGTCAGTTTTTTCTCATTATGCAGTGTGTGGTGCAGGATTTTTTTTTATACTGCGCACACTGACCATATAGACCCATTCTTTCATATGTAGGGCTACCAGCCGTTTCCCACTTAATTTGAGGCTGCTAGAATTTACGCGTACTAGTACGGCACCAACCCCTGCTCGTAAAACGTACTAGTACGGCACCGACCTCGAAAGGGTTAATTGAAAATATTGATTTCTTATCTGCCCATCCCCTCTTTTGATACACCTAAATATGCCTCTCTTTTGACCAATGAGATGTTTTAATCTATTGTTCATTCATTTAGGATCATTTTTGTTAGATCTGGGCAGCTAGAACTACGCTCTGAAAAACGTCATATTGGCATCCAAAACCACCTACCTGACCCACAGTCAGGTCATCCCAATTTAGCCCACCTAGGTAATTTCTCAGCCCCATGAAGTCAGCTAAGCGAAAGTCTGGAAGAGACTTGATTGCAGTTATCCAGGTAATACCATGATACGTACGTATATTGAAACTAAGTGATTTGTGATCACTTTCCCCAAGCTCATCATTGACCTCAAGATTATTAATTAGTGATTCTTTGTTGGCAAGAACCAAATCAAGCAAGTTGCTACCTCTAGTTGGTTCTGTCACAAACTGTTTTAAAAAACAATCCTGAACCGTATCAAGAAAGTCACTAGACTCAAGATTTCCTGTCACATTGTTCCAATCAATTTGTCTAAAGTTAAAATCTCCCATTAACACAACATTTTCATATCTAGACTCCTTATGAATTTTGAGCTCAAAGTAGCGAAAATGTTCGATTTTTGACGATGTTCAAGAGTAAACAAATCACACCATGCGTCCAATACACATCAACTGGCGAGTCTAATATTCATGCACAAGTGCTCTGATATTATTTATACCATTTTTACAATGATGCAGTTGTATGTATAACAGTAAATCTTTTATTTTTTGTGAAAATAAAAATTCAAAATGAAAAGCAAAAGTAATGTAAGAGGGGCCTGGAGACGTGACTAATGAACAGAGAAGATGTTATTTTAGTGCCAGGAATGTCTGCCTTGTTTATTATGGACCCTATTTTGAAATTGACATTGTTTAAAATTTGTGTGAAATTGGCCAAATTGCCATTTTCTGACCACTATTTTGGGTAGTTGAAATTGGTAAATAGGCGGTTTCTTGTACTCAATCGATAGAAGAAATGGAGTTCTAGCGAAATAGCTATAATTTTAGTAGACTGAAACATAGGAATTTACCGAAAATAGGGCTCAAAGTGGGCGAAATCGCCGATGCGTAAATGTCATCGATACCTCTAACTTCGCGAAAGCATAATTCCGTTAGTGTTTGATCAAATTTCATAATTTTGGTGGCGTTTTGATCGGAAAAAGATTCTCTATCATTTCATAAGAATTTTTTTTTTTTTTTTTTTAAATTTTCTACCACAGGAACAGGTTTCCGAGAAGGCCTGTCGACCCCCAAAGGGTTAAAGAGAGAAATAAAAAAAGGAATAAGAAAAGCAAAAAGGGATTATGAGGCTAAGGTCATAAGGGATTCAAAGACTAACCCAAAAGGGTTCTTTCAGGTATACAGAAGTAAGATTAGGGACAAGATAGGCCCACTTAAGAGTAACTCAGGACAGATCACGGACAGTGATAAGGATATATGTGAAATTTTTAATACTTACTTCCTCTCAGTTTTTACTCAGGAAGATACTAGCGAAATTCCAGAAATAATAAATTATGTAGAACAGGAAGATAATAAACTATGCTCAATTGGGGTAACTAGTGACATGGTCCTCAGACAAATAGAGAAATTAAAACCTAACAAATCCCCAGGCCCTGATGAACTGTTTGCAAGAGTTTTAAAGGAATGTAAAGAGGAACCTAGCAAACCTTTGGCAAATCTTTTCAGTATATCACTACAAACCGGCATAGTGCCAGACAAATGGAAAATGGCAAATGTAATACAGTGGTACCTCGAGTTACGATGGTCCCCAAAATCGCCCTTTTATGTAAGTTTATTTTTTAAAATGCTTTTGTAAGTATATTTTTGGGGGTGTAAAAGGACTAGTCTATTTTACATTATTCCTTATGGGGATAAATTCGTTTGGTAATGGCACTTGAACAGCATTCTCAAACGAAAAAATATGTAACTCGAGGTACCACTGTACCTATTTACAAGGCAGGTGATAGGACCTTAGCTTCAAACTATAGACCAATAAGCCTTACCTCCATAGTTGGTAAATTTATGGAATCAATAATTGCCGAGGCAATTCGTAGCCATCTTGAAAGGCATAAATTGATAAATGAATCTCAACACGGTTTTATAAAGGGGTGTTCCTGTCTTACGAATTTACTAACGTTTTTCACTAAGGTATTTGAGGGAGGTCGATCATGGTATTGAATATGATATTGTGTATATGGACTTCAGTAAGACTTTCGATAGAGTTCCACATCAGAGGCTATTGAGGAAACTTAAGGCACACGGAATAGGAGGAGAAATTTTTTCCTGGGTAGAGCCATTGTTGACAAATAGGCAGCAGAGAGTTTGCATAAATGGGGAGAAATCAGAATGGGGGCATGTCACAAGCGGTGTCCCACATGGGTCAGTTTTGGGCCCCTTGTTGTTCACAATTTACATAAACGACATAGATGAGAGAATAAATATCAACATAAGCAAATTTGCTGATGACATCAAAATAGGCCGTCCAATTCATTCTAATGAGGACATTAGAGCACTCCAGGATAATTTGAATAGACTGATGCAGTGGTTGGAGAAGTGACAGATGCAGTTTAATGTAGACAAATGCAAAGTTCTAAATGTTGGGCAGGACAATAACCATGCTACATATAAACTGAATAATGAATAATGAAAAGCAGGGGTGCCACTAGCACGTTGAGGGACAACACAATAAGTGTCAGGGGCCCAAGATTGTTCAACTGCCTCCCAGCATACATAAGGGGGATTACCAACAAACCCCTGGCTGTCTTCAAGCAGGCACTGGACAGGCACCTAAAGTCGGTACCTGACCAGCCAGGCTGTGGTTCGTACGTTGGACTGCGTGCGGCCAGCAGTAACAGCCTGGTTGATCAGGCTCTGGTCCAACATGAGGCCTGGTCACAGACCGGGCCGCAGGGGCGTTGACCCCTGGAATTCTCTCCAGGTAAACTCCAGGTACTTGTGATTGTGAAAAGGATTTAGGAGTTCTGGTTAGCAGTACAGTGGACCCGTTTTCGTTGAAAATTCTTTCAGAATGCTGCTCAAGTGCCATTCGACAATTACGCTAAGAAATTCAGTAGGTTAGTCTTCAGACAAATACACTTGCAAAGCACTAAATACACTTACATAAATGTTGAGTAGATGACCAACAGACCATGATTTGGCAGACAAGTCATAAGTGTTCAATACTAACAGAATCTGTTCATATCAAGTATAAATAATAGAAGTCCTCAGGTTGTTCTTCAACTCTATATATTCTTGGTTAGGCCTCATTTAGATTATGCTGCACACTTCTGGTCACCGTATTACAGAATGGATATAAATGCACTGGAAAACATACAGAGGAGGATGACAAAGTTGATCCCATGTATCAGAAATCTTCCCAATGAGGATAGACTGAGGTCCCTGAATCTGCACTCTCTAGAAAGGCGTACAATTAGGGAGGATATGATTGAGGTGTATAAATGGAAAACAGGAATAAATAAAGGATGTAAATAGAGTACTGAAAATATCCAGCCAAGACTGGACTCACAGCAATGGTTTCAAGTTGGAAAAGTTTAGATTCAGGAAGAATATAGGAAAGCACTGGTTTGATAATAGAGTTGTGGATGAGTGGAACAAACTCCCGAGTACCGTCATAGAAGCTAGGTTAGAAAAATACATGAGTGGGTGTGGGTGGGTGTGAGTTGGACCTGACTAGCTTGTGCTACTAGGTCAGATGCTGTGCTCCTCCCTTAAGTGAATGTGACTGACCTGACTAGGTTAAGGTATTGGCTTAAGGCGGTGGGAGAATTGGACCTGCCTCGCATGGGCCAGTAGGCCTACTGCAGTGTTCCTCTTTGTTATGTTCTATAGTGGTACCAACGCTCTTATATGTGTGTGAAACATGGGTGGTGAATGTGGCAACAAGGAGAAGGCTGTAGGCAGTGATGTCATGCTTGAGGGCAATGTGCAGTACTCACCTATTTGTGGTTGCAGGGGTCGAGACTCAGCTCCTGGCAGTGTGAATATAATGCAGAGAATCTGTAGCTTGGAGATTAGGAGGAGGTGCGAGGTTTCCAAAAGTATTATCCAGGGATCAAAGGAAGGGTTGTATGGATGGTTCAGACATTTAGAGAGGATGGAACAAAATAGAATGACTTGGAGGGCATATAAATTTGTAGTGGAAGGAAGGCAGGGAAGGGGTCGTCCTAGGAAAGATTGGAGGGGGGAGGTAAAGGAGGTTTTGTGTGCGAGGGGCTTGGATATAATAATAATAATAATATCTTTATTTACTACAAGTACATGTACATGGTATACAGTCCTAGCTGACATCAGTGACATACTACTATATAGAAAGTCCCTTGTTATGCTGAGCATTTCGGGCAGATTAGGTCAGTGTCCTAGGATGCGACTCACACCAGTCGACTAACACCCAGGTACCCATTTTACTGATGGGTGAACATAGACAACAGGTGTAAAGAAACACGCCCAATGTTTCTGCCCTGGCTGGGAATCGAACCCAGGCCCTCGCCGTGTGAAGCTGAGAGCTTTAACCACCAGACCACCAGAGCCCCTGCATGCATAAGCATGTTAGATAGGAGTGAATTGAGTGGAGATGAATGGTTTTTATGACTTGACATGCTGTTGGAGTTTGAGTAAAGTAATATTTATGAAGGGATTCAGGGAAACCGGTTAGCCAGACTTGAGCCCTGGAGGTGGGAAATACAGTGCCTGCACTCTGAAGGAGGGGTGTTGATATGTTGCAATTTTTTTTAACTGTAGTGTAGGCACTCCTCTGGCAAGATGGTGATGGAGTGAATGATGCTGAAAGTGTTTCTTCTTTTTTGGGTCGCCTTGCCTTGGTGGGAAAAGGCTGAGATGCTAATAATAAAAATAACATTGCTGGTCAAGGAGCAGAAGCTATACATGGCAAAGGAAAGAGCTTTTTCTGCAAATCAGCAGTCATGTGAAGAGTTGTAGTATGAAGGATGAATGAGTGTTAATTCTAACAATATATTACCTTGAGCTTGGTTTGAAATAAGCCGCACAGCAGAGATTGTTTCAAAGTGCATTGGTGATCTGGATCATTTTTCTGATGTATTCGAAGAACAGGCAACTGCACTAACCAAGGCAACATTGATCTTTGCTATTGCATACCCATCTCGGGAGTAAAAAGGTCAGGAGAGGACAGTAGCCATGTCCTCTCAAGAGTATCATGATTATGATTTTAAGGATACTGTATCAAAGGCCTATGCATTGGAGCCTGTTGCTGATATAATGACAGAGCAGTGGCATTTTAGCTGCTTCTCTTCATACACAGTGTTGGAGTGGGAGGAAGTAAACAAGTGTAAAACTTATTATACAACCTGCTCAGATATGCCACTAAGGAAGGTTATGCTACCTGGTATGGAAGAAAACCAGTTGCGGATGGTTAATCATATCTTAGTGCTTCCATTATGTAGTAGATCAGAGGTGATGGCAGCAGTATATACTATCCCAGGGATGGACATTTAGTAGTGAAAAAGACATTGACAAAAAATAAAAAAATAGAATTATTTGTTGAGTACGTAATAGATGTGTTTTACCAGGTTAGCACATGTGCCATTTGTCAGTGACAGGAAAACCAGGCCATCCTTTATTTCCATTACCAGCATCTGGTGAATCTGTCTCTAGGCTGGGCATAGACTGTTGATTCTTTACCTTGGATGCATTTGAAAAATAAATAACCATACTGTACTAATATGTACTGCTAGTATGCTCTTAACCGTGTGAGTGTCAGTTGTTAGAAGTCAGACACAGGTATGGTAGAATTGTAGACAGTGGAGTCAGAGTACACTTTATGTGGATTCCATCTCAAATTCATTTTCAGATGCATTATAAAGCTGATGAATTAGCAAAGGAGGGAATAGATTACAATCTTGGGCTGTCAACTAGTAGTTTGAGGATAATGATACAAAAGGAACCTAAGTTGAAGTTCGACTTGAAACTGAAGGAGACTGACACTGGGCAGTCCATCTGTCATCATTTTATCATGGAGGAGGAACCACATGTCTGGTGCATCCAACAAAATCGGCAGACTCTTGGGTGTCACTACTACTTGGCTTTTGCTGGGCTACAAATATCTCTGAGGTTACACTACCAGCTGATGTAGCCACGGCTAAATGTAAACTTTGCCAGATGGACTGTTGTCACACACTGCATCATTATGTATTGTAATGCAATAAGATTAACAAATTTAGAAAAGACTTGCAAACGTTCAAGAAATGTCAAGGATATTTGCCTGACTTTGCCTATTATAATTAACTTTAACCATTTAAACTTATTTAAATTCAACAATACCTTGCTAAAATAAAAGGCAATGTAAATAACTAAAAACCACATAAACTACACTAATATTTTGTGGCTCAATTCTACGGCTTTGAGTTGAGGGTCCAAACCGTAGTTCTATGCCATGAGCTCAGCTCATTCAGATAAGCTGTGAACGGTAAATTTGGGCCTAGATATGAGAGAATACATCTATGTGGTAAGTGTGCACCATATAAAACAAATTCTGCAGCACACAGTGCATAATGAGAGAAAAAAAAACTGAGACTGTAATTTTTTATTAAATCAGCGACTTTGCAGTGTTTTTTTGTATGTTTTTAATAGTTGTATTTGCGATTTCTTGGTCTCATTTGATAGAATGGAAGATATATTACAAAAATAGAGATGATTTTGATTGGTTTTAGTACTGGAAATGGCTTGAAACTGAGCTCAAAGTAGCGGAAATGTTAAATTTTTGCCGATGTTCAAGAGTAAACAAATGACCTTAGACTGGTGAGTCTAATAGACGTTCACAAATGTGGGGATATTATTTATGGAATTATTACAATATTTCATAACTAAATCTTCCATTATTTGGTTTGAATAAAAATTCATTATGTGAATAAAAAATCAAAATGGAATTCATTTGTAAAGACTGAAAACGTAACTAATGAACAGAGGAAATGTTAATTTAGTGCTAGGAATGCCTGCATTGTTTATTCTGCACCCTATTTTGAAATTGGAATATTTTGAACTTTGTGTTAAATTGGCTAAATTACCAATTTCCGATCACTTTATTTTGTAGTTGAAACAGTTGACTGGGCGATTTCTTGTGCTCAGTCGATAGAATAGAAGTAATACTAGCAAAATAGCTAAGAATTTGGTTGACTGGAATAATGTAACTGGCCTAAAATGGGAGTCAAAGTCGGCAAAATCGTCGTTGCGTAAATATCGCTCATACATCAAAATTCGCGAGATCATAATTTCGTCAATTTTCCATCAAATTTCATACTTTTTGTTTTATTACCTTCAGAAAAAGATTCTCTGCCATTTCATAAGAAAAAATAATTTTTTTTTTTTTGAAAATTCTTGGACCCTGCTGCACACTTTGAAATTTGGCCTCTGGACCCTGAAAGGGTTAAGGCAAATGCAGCAAATTTCAGGTAAATAAGAACTTTCAAAACAAGTGAAATAAAACCACTGATAGTGTTTAAATCACTTGAACTTTCACATCTAGAATATTGTTCTGTGTTTAGGCACAGTAAGAGAATGCCTTCAACATTTTGGGTCCAAGACTGTAACCTGCTACCAGAAATATTGCCAAGCATAAATTTTTAGAGAGAACATGACTATTACCATTGCCAAGTGCCAGATCAACCTGGCTGTGATGGCAGTGCAGGCTAGTGAGCTGCTATCAGCAATAGCCTGCATGAACAGGCAGACAGCAAAAAAGCTTGATCTCAGGCTGGACTGTAACAGTAAAACTCTCAAAACTATTTTGTCTGTTTGTAGGAAAAATGTACAGAAAAATGGTATGGTGATACCAACAAGATGTGGAAAAAGACACTTATGTACAGTTTTTTTTTTTTTTTTTTTTTTTCAGCAAGTCGGCCATCTCCCACCGATGCAGGGTGACCCAAAAAGAAAGAAAATCCCCAAAAAAGAAAATACTTTCATCATCATTCAACACTTTCACCACACTCATACATAATCACTGTCTTTGCAGAGGCGCTCAGATACTACAGCTGAGAATAGTCCCTCCCAGCTGTCACTATCCCAGACCCCTCCTTTAAAGTGCAGGCATTGTATTCCATTTCCGACCAAGTCCAACTAAATCAATTAACTGGTTTCTTTAATCCCTTCACAAAATGTTACCCTGCTCAAACTCCAACAGATCGTCATGTCCCAAAACTAGTTCGCTCTCTATTCACTCCTATCTAACACGCTCACACATGCTTGCTGGAAGTCCAACCCCCTCGCCACAAAACTCCTTTACCCCTCCCTCCAACCTTTTCTAGGACGACCCCTACCCCGCCTTCCTTCCCTACAGATTTATACGCTCCAAGTCATTCTACTTTGATCCATTCTCTCTAAATGACCAAACCACCTCAACAACCCCTCTTCAGCCCTCTGACAAATACTTTTAGTAACTCCACACCTTCTCCTAATTTCCACATTCCAAATTTTCTGCATAATATTTACACCACACATTGCCCTTAGACAGAACATCTCCACTGCCTCCAGCCTCTACTAATTGCAACATTTGCAACCCATGCTTCACACCCATATAAGAGTGTTGGTACCACTATACTTCATACATTCCCTTCTTTGCCTCCATGGATAACGTTTTTGTCTCCACAGATACCTCAATGCACCACTCACCTTTTTCCTTCATCAATTCTATGGTTAACCTCATCCTTCATAAACCCATCCGCTGACACGTCCAACTCCCAAATACTATCTGAAACATTTACTTCTTCCATAATCCTCTCTCCAATGTGATATCCAATTTTCTTTATTTAAATCGTTTGATACCTCATCACCTTACTCGTATCTATGTTCACTTTCAACTTTCTCTTTACACACCTCCCAAACTCGTCCACTAACCTTTGAAACTTTTCTTAGAATCTCCCATAAGCACAGTATCATCAGCAAAAAGTAACTGTGTCAACTCCCATTTGCATTTAATTCTCATAATTTAATCCCACCCTCTTCCCAACACCCTAGCATTTACTTCTTTACAACCCCATCTATAAATATATTAAACAACCATGGTGACATTACACATCCCTGTCTAAGACCTACTTTTACCGGGAAGTATCTCCCTCCTCCTACACACCCTAACCTGAGCCTCACTATCCTCATAAAAACTCTTTACAGCCTTCAGTAACTTACTACCTATTCCATACACTTGCAACATTTGCCACATTGCTCCCCTATCCACTCTATCATATGCCTTTTCTAAATCCATAAATGCAAGAAAACTCTTACCTTTATTTAAATACTGTTCACATATATGCTTCACTGTAAACACTTGATCTACACATCCCCTACCTCTCTAAAGCCTCCTTGCTCATCTGCAATCCTCTCTCTGTTTACCTCTAATTCTTTCAATAATAACCCTGCCATACACTTTACCTGGTATACTCAGTAAACTTATTCCCCTATAATTTTTACACTCTTTTATCCCCTTCCTTTATATAAAGGAACTATACATGCTCTCTGCCAATCCCTAGGTACCTTTCCCTCTTTATTAAACAAAAATACCAACCACTCCAGCACTATATCCCCCTGCTTTTAACATTTCTGTCATGATCCCGTCAGTTCCAGCTGCTTTACCCCCTTTCATTCTACGTAATGCCTCACGCACCTCCCCACACTCACATCCTGCTTTTCCACTCCTAAACGATGTTGTACCTCCTGGCCAGTACATGAAATACCGCTTCCCTTTTCATCAACATTTAAAAGTTCCTCAAAATATTCCGCCATCTACCCAATACCTCCAGCTCCCCATCTACTAACTCCCTACTCTGTTTTTAACTGACAAATCCATTTGTTCCTAGGCTTTCTTACCTTGTTTATCTCACTCCAAAATTTTCTTGTTTTCACAAAATTTCTTGACAGAACCTCTCCCATTCTTTCATCTGCTCTTTTTTGCACTCTTCACCACTCTTCACCTTTCTTTTACTCTCCATATACTCTGCTCTTCTATTAACACTTCGTTATGTAAAAACCTCTCATAAGCTACTTTTTCTCTTTATCACACCCTTTACTTCTCATTCCACCATCCTCTCTTCCTCCTGCACCCACCCTCCTATAGCCACAAACTTCTGCCCCACATTCTAATACTGCATTTTTAAAACTATCCCAACTCTCTTCAACCCCTTCACTACTCATACTTCACTAGCCCACCTTTCTGTCAATAGTTGTTATATCTCACCCTAACTTCCTCCTCTCTTAGTTTATACACTTTTACCTCTCTTTACTTCTGTTGCCATTTTCTTTTGTCCCATCTACCTTTACTCTAACTGTAGCTACAACCAAATAATGATCCGATATATCCGTTGCCCCTCTATAAACATGTACATCCTGAAGCCTACCCATCAACCTTTTATCACCAACACAATCCAACAAACTACTTTCCTTACATGCTATATCATACCTTGTATATTTATTTATCCTCTTTTTCATAAAATATGTATTACTATTACCAAACCCTTTCTACACATAGCTCAATTAATGGTTCCCATTTACATTTACCCCTGGCACCCCAAATTTACCTACTACCCCTCCACAACATTTTTACCCACTTTAGCATTAAGATCCCCAACCACAATTACTCTCTCACTTGGTTCAAAACTCCCACCCACTCACTAACATTTCCCAAAATCTCTCTCTCTCCTCTACACTCTCTCTTCTCCAGGTACATAAACACTTATTATAACCCACTTTTCCATCCAACCTTATTTTACTCCACATAATCCTTGAATTTATACATTTATATTCCTTCTTTACCTGCCATAACTGATTATTCAACATTATTGCCACTCCTTCTTTAGCTCTAACTCTATTTGAAACCCCTGACCTAATCCCATTTATTTCTCCCCACTGAAACTCTCCTACCCCCTTCAGCTTTGTCTCACTTAAAGCCAGGACATCCAGCTTCTTTTCATTCATAACATCTACAATCATCTCTTTCTTATCATTCACACAACATCCACGCACATTCAAACATCCTACTTTGACGGTTTTCTTCTTTTTCTTTTTAGTAAGCTATACAGGAAAAGGGGTTACTAGCCCATTGTTCTCGGCATTTTAGTTGACTTTTACAACACACATGGCTTACGGAGGAAAGATTCTTATTCCATTTCCCCATGGATATGAAAGGAAAAGCAATAAGAACAAGAACTATTACGATAAAATCAAAGGAAACTCAGATGAGTGTGTATACATGAACGTGTACATTTTTGCGTAGCGTGACCTAAGTGTAAGTAAAAGTAGCAAGACGTACCTGAAATCTTGCATGTTTATGAGACAGAAAAAAGACACCAGCAATCCTACCATCATGTAAAACGAATACAGGCTTTCATTTTACACTCACTTGGCAGGATGGTAGTACCTCCCTGGGTGGTTGTGACTACCAACCTACTACAGTTCAGGACGTTTATTAGAGGAAACATTTTGCCACTAGTGGCTTCTTTATTAGGACTGAAGAAGCCACTAGTGGTGAAACGTTTTGTCTAATAAATGTCCTGGACAGTACGTAAGTTTTTCCACAAGTACAGTAATTAGGTATTTTTTGCAAATAAGTAATAAAGCAATAAAAGAATTAATAACTTATGGATTTTTAAGTACAGTAACTTTTGCTCTTTTACAACTTGTAGCATCGTATTTTATAATGAATTGATTTTATAGGTGATGAAAGTGGAATGGAAGTGCCAGAGGAAGAAGAGAAAGAAGAAGAAGAAGAAGAGGAGGAGGAAGAAGAGGAAGAAGAAGAAGAAGAAGAGGGTAAAGAATCTTTGTATGAACAAGAACAAGAACAACTACAGCAAGATCTCTTACAACAACAACGTCCTGTTGTGCGGTCCCTGGACGAGCAGTTGTGCAGGGGTGAGCTGCCACCCCTCAACCCCCTCCCAACGCTCAACTCTCATAACTCCCCCCTCCCCAATGCTGCCAGTTCCCCTCATACTAAACTCCACTCACGGACTTCCCCTCATACTAATGTACAGTCTCCTTCGTCTTCAACACTAAAACTGATGAAGAAGCAAATTACGGAGATTGAGAGGGAGATAGCCCTGAGGAGGCCAGAGGGAGGGGCCAGGAGGGGAGGGCACGATGGAGAGGGCCCTCAGTCCCCCCTCGACCTCCACCTTCTAGACCCTCTTAGTGAGTAAACATTCTCTCTCATGTTTTTGATTAGACTTTCTAGCTTGTGGTATGAAAAACCTTTTGTATCTCAATTGACATTTTGAACGAATGCCTTTTAAGGAATGGCATAAAGTGTCACAAGTTTTGTTTTTGCACTCTTAGGATTTTTTGAGACTTTTATCTCAGTTTTTTAATTAGAAACTTGCCTTACTGAACTTTCACTCACCTGTACCTCAGTATATCCTGATTATCTTCAAATCCCTTACATGCCAGTTTCCTTTCCTATCCATATCATCTCCTTTCATGACCCTTACCATTGTCTGTTCCCATTGTTAGTAGTTTTATTGTTAAATGAAATATATTTGAAATATATTTGATATATAAACACAGATAGCAAATCAATTATATCTGTCATTTTAGGAAACTGACCCCTCTGAAGTTTTGCTATATAAAGTCAGTCAAATTTTATTTCTTAGAATTACAGAATGTTGATTTCACTCTGGGATTACATCCTTTTTTTTTCTGTACATTCTAAGAAAAGCCACTTGTTATGTGAAGAATTTTGGGCTAACTGAATATTTTGTCTTATTATTTCTTCTTTCAGATATTTCATTGTATTATTTCTCTTGTAAATAATACTTAACTTTGATGAAGGAAAAGGTTTTCTCTACTTGGTGGGACCTAGTGACTTCCCAGAATATACTTTACCTTACACATACACAGCCTTATAATTCTACGAGTTCAGAACTTCCATTGAACGGCCAGTGTTCACTCTGTCTTGTCACTCAAAATTATTGCCAAACTACTATAAGAACTCCCACTTGGAAGCCTCCAGGTTTTGTTAGCCAGGCCAGTATCTCCGTGCAAGCCCTGGAGAGTAACTTATTTCTCATAAGTTACTTACCACAGGGAGAGGAGGGATATGAGGAGGTTGTTGGACAGTGTTGTATAGAAAACCTTCATCCTTTGTCAATGGTAAGTATTTTCAGGTCGTTGTTGGGATCCACTGACTTGACAGAATTTTCCCAACAGGACCCAGATATAGAGATGACATGACTAGTATTACCCACATTTTTTTTTAACAAGTCAGCCGTATCCCACCAAGGCAGGGTGACCCAAAAAGAAAAACGAAAGTTTTTTCTTTTTAATAGGGAGCAAGGGGTTACTACCCTCTTGCTCCCTATTACCCATATAGGTAGAAATAATTAGTTGTAAGAGTAGAAGGAGGTGCACATATTTGTGAGTTTCCTGGCACTGCTAACAGATACAGGTGTATAACACACATTACTAGGATAAAAGTCTATACAGTGGACCCCCGAGTTACGAGCACCTCAGAAATTGTACAATTATGTAAGTGTAATATTGTAAGTGCTTTTGTAAGTGTATTTTTGGGGGTCTGAAATGGACTAACCTACTTGACATTATTCCTTAAGGGAGAAAATTCGTTCGGTAATGGCACTTGAGCAGCCTTCTGGAATGAATTATGCTCGTAACTCAGGGGTCCACTGTATATGACTAACATGCATTCAAATTCAAATTCAAATTTTATTTCCTTGCAAGTTTACATTGAGATTACATATATAATTACAATAATGAGTTGCAGTGCAAAGAGAGCCACTATCATGCCATGGCATTATGGGCAGACTAAATTTAATGGCTTACAGACTATGTACTTAATACTACTAGAGAAATTAATCATAGTTTGTTTGAGTTGTACATCTGTTTTTATTTATAGCAGATAGCAAGTTTACTCAAATTAACAATCTGGGGATATAACATTGGGACAAGTTGAAAGTATTTTGCAGGTTGTTTATATCAATAGCAAAAATTAAATTATATTATTTGGTAAAGTTAAGAACTGAGTAAACTTTAGCCTCTAAGTATGAGTTTTGTGACTAAAAGATGTTATTCTTCAACATGTATATGATTAAAATGCAATGGAGAAGCTGAAAAAAATAGTGCAGTAAGAAAGGATATCTTGTCATGAGTAATTTTAATACGTATTGTATATCAGTGAAGCCAAAATAGAAGTGCCATTTAGGAACATTCTTTAAATTCAAATTCAAATTCAAATTCTTTATTTTCTGGTAATATACAAGGTGGGGTGTACTTATAATTATGCATTTTATGAAGTAGATATTACAAGATGGCCAATAATATGCCTAGGTATGCCTAGGCTTTTCAGGCAGTCTTATGATAGGTCTTACTCTATAGTGACACAATGATTATACAGATAGTAAGGTTAGGTAATTGTAGTGATTAACAAGGTTTACAAAATTGAGGTACTGGAATTTAAACATTTAAGAAATTAACAATTAGTTTATATATTAATGGATGAAAGAATGGGAGAGGCTCTGTCAAGAAATTTTGCTGAAAACAAGAAGAAATTTTGGAGTGAGATAAACAAGGTAAGAAAGCCTAGGGAACGAATGGATTTGTCAGTTAAAAACAGAGTAGGGAGTTAGTAGATGGGGAGCTGGAGGTATTGGGTAGATGGCGGGAATATTTTGAGGAACTTTTAAATGTCGATGAAAAAGGAGGCGGTAATTTCATGTACTGGCCAGGAGGTACAACATCGTTTAGGAGTGAAGAACAGCAGGATGTGAGTGTGGGGGAGGTGCGTGAGGCATTACGTAGAATGAAAGGGGTAAAGCAGCTGGAATTGACGGAATCATGACAGAAATGTTAAAAGCAGGGGGATATAGTGCTGGAGTGGTTGGTATTTTTGTTTAATAAATGTATGAAAGAGGGAAGGTACCCAGGGATTGGCAGAGAGCATGTATAGTTCCTTTATATAAAGGGAAGGGGATAAAAGAGTGTGTAAAATTATAGGGAATAAGTTTACTGAGTATACCAGGTAAAGTGTATGGCAGGGTTATTATTGAAAGAATTAGAGGTAAGACAGAGAGTAGGATTGCAGATGAGCAAGGAGGCTTTAGAGTGGGTAGGGGATGTGTAGATCAAGTGTTTACAGTGAAGCATATATGTGAACAGTATTTAGATAAAGGTAGAGAAGTTTTTATTGCATTTATGGATTTAGAAAAGGCATATGATAGAGTGGATAGGGAGCAATGTGGCAAATGTTGCAAGTGTATGGAATAGGTAGTAAGTTACTGAAGGCTGTAAAGAGTTTTTATGAGGATAGTGAGGCTCAGGTTAGGGTGTGTAGGAGAGAGGAGATTACTTCCCGGTAAAAGTAGGTCTTAGACAGGGATGTGTAATGTCACCATGGTTGTTTAATATATTTATAGATGGGGTTGTAAAAGAAGTAAATGCTAGGGTGTTGGGGAGAGGGTGGGATTAAATTATGGAGAATTAAATGCAAAATGGGAGTTGACACAGTTACTTTTGCTGATGATACTGTGCTTATGGGAGATTCTAAAGAAAAGTTGCAAAGGTTAGTGGACGAGTTTGGGAGAGTGTGTAAAGGTAGAAAGTTAAAAGTGAACATAGATAAGAGTAAGGTGATGAGGGTATCAAACGATTTAAATAAAGAAAAATTGGATATCACATTGGAGAAGGGATTATGGAAGAAGTAAATGTTTTCAGATATTTGGGAGTTGACGTGTCAGCGGATGGGTTTATGAAGGATGAGGTTAACCATAGAATTGATGAAGGAAAAAAGGTGAGTGGTGCATTGAGGTATCTGTGGAGACAAAAACGTTATCCATGGAGGCAAAGAAGGGAATGTACGAAAGTATAGTGGTACCAACACTCTTATATGGGTGTGAAGCATGGGTTGCAAATGCTGCAGCGAGGAGGAGGCTGGAGGCAGTGGAGATGTCCTGTCTAAGGGCAATGTGTGGTGTAAATATTATGCAGAAAATTCGAATGTGGAAATTAGGAGAAGGTGTGGAGTTACTAAAAGTATTTGTCAGAGGGCTGAAGAGGGTTGTTGAGGTGGTTTGGTCATTTAGAGAGAATGGATCAAAGTAGAATGACTTGGAGAGCGTATAAATCTGTAGGGAAGGAAGGCGGGTAGGGGTCGTCCTAGAAAGGTTGGAGGAAGGGGTAAAGGAGGTTTTGTGGGCGAGGGCTTGGAATTCCAGCAAGCATGTGTGAGCGTGTTAGATAGGAGTGAATGGAGACGAATGGTTTTGGGACATGACGATCTGTTGGAGTGTGAGCAGGGTAACATTTTGTGAAGGGATTCAGGAAACCAGTTAATTGATTTATTTGGACTTGAGTCCTGGAAATGGGAAGTACAATGCCTGCACTTTAAAGGAGGGGTCTGGGATAGTGACAGCTGGGAGGGACTTTTCTCAGCTGTCGTATCTGAGCTCCTCTGCAAAGACAGTGATTATGTATGAGTGTGGTGAAAGTGTTGAATGATGATGAAAGTATTTTCTTTTTGGGGATTTCTTTCTTTTTTGGGGCACCCTGCCTCGGTGGGAGACGGCCGACTTGTTGAAAAAAAAAAAAAATTAATGGTAAAGGTGATGTATTGGCATATTACAGTTACTATATTGGAGTGTTTAGGCAAACTTATGACTAGCTTAAGAATTATCAAGCAACAGTTGTATTAGAATTTTGGTAAGTTCTGTGCAAATTAAGGGAATCACAGATATCAATAAGTGTATTTTGCTGTGGATATGTGCAGAGAAAGTAGTTTTCATGTGGTTAGCTATCGGTTGGGTGCGTAAGTGAGATAAGATGTTTTTAACGGTGCTTTTGAAAATGGAGGTTGTGTCTGCAGTTCTAGAGTTTTCAGGCAGGAGTTCCAGATTTTAGGCCCTTTATGCGCATTGAATTTTTGTATAGATTTAGTCGGACACGGGAATGTCAAAGAGATGTTTATGTCTGGTATTATGTCTATGGGTCCTGTCGCAACTGTCAAGAAAGTGTTTTAGCTCAGGGTTAAAGTTGGAATTAATGGTTCTATAAATGTAGATAGCAGAGTAGTAAGTATGGATGTTCTGAACAGTGAGTAGGTTTAGGTCTTTGAAGAGTGGGGGGGGGGGTGTTGCCTAGCGTTGGATTGCGTGATAATTCTTACTGCGGCTTTCTGTTGGGTTATTATTGGCTTTAGGTGGGTAATTGCTGTTGATCCCCATGCGCAAATGACATATGTGAGGTAGGGATAGATGAGTGAGTAGTATAGTGTGAGTAGGGCTGATTGTGGAACATAATACCGTATCTTAGAGAGGATCCCCACAGTTTTGGACACTTTCTTTGTTATGTGTTGGATATGGGTGCTGAATTTCAGGCTGCTGTCAAGGTGGAGGCCCAGAAACTTGCCCTCATTATG
Organism: Cherax destructor; assembly: GCA_009830355.1. Lineage (NCBI taxonomy): Eukaryota > Metazoa > Arthropoda > Malacostraca > Decapoda > Parastacidae > Cherax > Cherax destructor. Next base: position 125,978 of record WNWK01003774.1, read on the forward strand.
TTTAGCAATAGGTGTAGTGTTGATATTAATGTTTAATTGTGGATCATCTGCTCTGTTGCCAAACATAATATAGAAGGTCTTATCAGTGTTGAGTGTAAGTTTATTGGCTGTCACATATGTTGATATTTTAATTAATTCGTCGTTAACAATTGTATTAAGCGTGGCAAGGTTTGTGTGGGAGATGACATAAGTTGTGTCGTCAGCAAAGAGTATTGGTAGAGGAGAGACTTCCTCCACAAGTTAGGTTTCACAGAACATCCACCTGCAGCTAGTGTGTTGCAGTGGGCCTAGCATTCCTAGAAAGAAATAAAAATGTCTTTTTTAAGAGTAGGGAAAGATGGAGCAAAATGGGGAAAAGATAAAAAAAAAAAATCTTGATTGAGCTAAATATTAAAGTAGGATTATCCCCCCACAAAAAAAAAAAATCGCTGTCATTCACTCCATCACTGTCTTACCAGAGGGGTGCTGATACTACAGTTCAAAACTTCAAATATCCCCACACCATATTTCCTTATCAGATTGTAGCAAATGTAGGAACTCATCATACCTATACCAACCAGACATATACTAAAGATGAATGCATTTGAAAATGTAATAACCAAGAAAAATAAAGTATTATAATAATGCAATAAAATGTGTGACGATGTTTTTTGAAGATGTGAAGAGAGCTGCCAACTCTGGCTTTGGCTATTTGCAATAGGGCAGATTTCTATATCTAATTTTTCTAGACATTCAAATTGTCTGTATAACTTTTATTTTGTATGACATATGTATGAAAGGACAATAATGTCTAGTTTAATGGAAGAGAGTAGTAATTGGTTGGCTACACCACACACTTTGGCCAAACCAAAGCTGGAATCAGCTGAAAGATATGCCTCCACCTCATTTCAAAATATTGTCGCCATGTTGATAATATAATGGGTGGAAGCTGGCAGGAAACTTGCCCAGCAACAATTGTAGAAGTACTCCGAGAGTAGCTACATGACCCTTCAAGGCACAGAAGCGTGTAATTAGAGTATATTATTAGTTTCACAATCAGAACTAAGCAGTAAATTTACCCACAAGGGTCATACAGCACTGCATAGAGTATAATTATGATAATTAACAATAGTGGGTTACTAATTTTTGGGGCACTCCACAAAGTTTTGTCTTCTACTTAACTTTTGTCTATTCTTAACCCTTTCAGGGTCCAAGGGGGGTCTCCGAAACTCGTTCTCAGGGTCCAAGAATTTAAAAAAAAAAAAAAAATTATTTTTTCTTATGAAATGATAGAGAATCTTTTTCCGATCATAACACCCAAAAATTATGAAATTTGATCGAAAACTAACGGAATTATGCTTTCGCGAAGTTAGTGGCAGCCATGACACTTACGCATCAGCGATTTCGCCCACTTTGAGCCCTATTTTCGGCAAATTCCAATGTTTCAGGCAACTAAAATTATAGCTATTTCGCTAGAACTCCATGTTTTCTATCGATTGAGTACAAGAAACCGCCTATTTACTTATTACAACTACCCAAAATAGTGGTCAGAAAATGGCAATTTGGCCAATTTCACACAAATTTCAAACGATGCCAATTTCAAAATAGGGTCCAGAATAAACAAGGCAGACACTCCTGGCACTAAAATAACGTCTACTCTGTTCATTAGTCACGTTTCCAGGCCCCTCTTACATTACTTTTGCTTTTCATTTTGAATTTTTATTCTCACAAACAAATAGAAGATTTACTGTTTTGTATACAACTGCATCATTGTAAAAATGGTATAAATAATATTAGAGCACTTGTGCATGAATATTAGACTCGCCAGTTGATGTGTATTGGATGCATGGTGTGATTTGTTTACTCTTGAACATCGTCAAAAATCGAACATTTTCGCTACTTTGAGCTCAATTTCAAGGTACTTGTCGTTGTCAAACCAATCAAAATCATCTCTATTTCTGTAATATATCTTCCAATCTATCAAATGAGACCAAGAAAACGAGAATACATCAATAAATACCCTACGAAAATAGACTGCAAAGTCGCTGTTTTAAACCAAAAACACGGTCAAAGTTTTTTTTTCCTCATTATGCACTGTGTGGTGCAGGAATTTGTTTATACTGCGCACACTGACCGCACAGACCCATTCTATCACATCTAGGCCTAACAGCCTGTTTCTGCTTGATTTGAGGGCGCTAGAATTTAGGCGTACTAGTACGTCAATAACCCCAGGGCGTAAGCCGTACTAGTACCTTAATAACCCTGAAAGGGTTAATAATATAGTACTGGATATTCTCCTCAAACTTGCCATACAGGGGTTTTATATAAATTAAGCATTTACAAGTTATAAAAATTTGGACAACATTAGTTATGCAAGAAAGATGCTGTCCAGTGGACATAACTTGCTTTCACTTAGCAAGAGTAGTAAGAAGCTGGGGGTAGTTTTTATGGTCCAGCAAGCAGATTGTGAAAAACTAGGGTGGGTATTACCCAGATTTTGAACATTAAATATTTTTCTTTTAGACTGATGGCACTTTTTATCAAGGTTATTTCATGCTACATTATACAACTTTTAATGCACTTTTTCAGTGGCATTTACACTAAATTGCACTACGTATATATATGTATATGTTGTTTCTTTATAAGAGGGTTTAGTATATTGTACATACCTTCTAGTAAGTTTAGATCTTAACATGAAGTTGAGGTATGATACTTTATCATCACTGCACAGCACTGTTTAAGGGCTTTCAGTTAATTTGTCAGCAATGATATTGCAGTTATTTTCTTTTATTTATTGCTTTCAAATTTATGTTATTTCTAAGATGTATTAGGGAGCTCTATACAGTATACCTGGAGAGGGTTTCGAGGGTCAACACCCCCGCAGCCTGGTCTGTGACCAGGCCTAATGGTGGATCAGGGCCTGATCAACCAGACTGTTACTGTTGGCCGCATGCAACCCGACATATGAACCACAGCCCGGCTGGTCAGGTACTGACTTTAGGTGCCTGTCCAGCGCCTTCTTGAAGACAGCCAGGGGTTTATTGGTAATATCCCTTATGTATGCTGGGAGGCAGTTGAACAGTCTTTGGCCTGGAGTTTACCTGGAGAGAATTCCAGGGGTCAACGCCCCTGGCACCCCGGTCCGTGACCAGGCCTCATGTTAGACCAGAGCCTGATCAACCAGGCTGTTACTGCTGGCCGCATGCAGTCCAACGTACGAACCACAGCCTGGCTGGTCAGGTACCGACTTTAGGTGCCTGTCCAGTGCCTGCTTGAAGACAGCCAGGGGTTTGTTGGTAATCCCCCTGATGTATGCTGGGAGGCAGTTGAACAATCTTGGGCCCTGACACTTATTGTGTTGTCCCTCAACGTGCTAGTGGCACCCTGCTCTTCATTGGGGACGTTACATCGCCTGCCGAGTCTTTTGCTTTCGTAGGGAGTTATTTTCGTGTGCAAGTTTGGTACTAATCCTCGAGAATTTTCCATGTGTATATAATAATGTATCTCTCCGCCTGCGTTCTAGAGAGTACAGGTTTAGGAACTTCAAGCGTTTCCAGTAATTGAGGTGGTTTATCGCAGTTGTGCGTGCCGTGAAGGTTCTCTGCACATTTTCAAGGTCAGCAATTTCACCTACCTTGAAAGGTGCAGTTAGTGTGCAGCAATATTCCAGCCTAGATAGAACAAGCGATCTGTAAAGTGTCAACATGGGCTTGGCATCCCTGGTTTTGAAGGTTCTCATTATCCATCCTGTCATTTTCTAGCAGATGCAATTGCTACGGTGTTATGGTCCTTGAAGGTGAGATCCTCTGACATGATCACTCCCAGGTCTTTGACATTAGTTTTTCGCTCTATTGTGTGGTTTGAATTAGTTTTGTACTCAGATGAGATTTTAATTTCTTCACTTTTTCCGTATCTGAGTAATTGAAATTTCTCATCATTGAACTTCATATTGTTTTCTGCAGCCCATTTAAAGATTTGGTTTATGTCTGCTTGGAGTCTTGCAGTGTCTTCAACGGTGGACACTTTCATACAGATTCGGGTGTCATCTGCAAAGGAAGACACAGCACTGTGGCTTATATCCCTGTCTATGTCCGATATGAGGATGAGGAACAGGATGGGAGCAAGTACTGTGCCTTGTGGAACAGCTTTTCACAGTAGCTGCCTCAGACTTTACTCTGTTGACTACTACTCTTTGTGTTCTACTTGTTAGGAAATTATAGATCCATCTACCAACTTTTCCTGTTATTCCTTTATCACGCATTTTGTGTGCTATTACACCATGGTCACACTTGTCAAAGGCTTTTGCAAAGTCTGTGTATATAACATCTGCATTTTGTTTGTCTTCTAGAGCATCCAGGACCTTGTCGTAGTGGTCCAGTAGTTAGGACAGATAGGAGCGGCCTGCTCTAAACCCATGCTGCCCTGGGTTGTGCAATTGATGAGTATCAAGATGAGTGGCGATCTTGCTTCTTAGAACCCTTTCAAAGATTTTTATGATATGGGACGTTTGCGCTATTGGTCTGTAGTTCTTTGCTATTGCTTTACTGCCCCCTTTGTGGAGTGGGGCTATGTCTGTTGTTTTTAGTAACTGCGTGATGACCCCAGTGTCCATGCTCCCTCTCCATAGGATGTTAAAAGCACGTGATAGGGGCTTCTTGCAGTTCTTGATGAACACGGAGTTCCATGAGTCTGGGCCTGGAGCGGAGTGCATGGGCATGCCATTTATTGCCTTTTCGAAGTCATTTGGCGTCGTGGTGATGCGTCTGTCAAGTTCTGTGGCACTCTCATAAAAAATTCATTTAGGTCTTCGATTTTCAGTCTGGTTAGCGGCTCGCTAAAAACTGAGTCATACTGGGACTTAAGTAACTCACTCATTTCCTTGCTGTCATCTGTGTAGGACCCATCCCGTTTAAGTAGGGGCCCAATACTGGATGTTGTTCTCGACTTTGATTTTGCATAAGAAAAGAAATACTTTGGGTTTCTTTCAATTTCATTTATAGCTTTTAGTTCTTCCCGCGTGTCTTGATTCCTGTAAGATTCCTTTAGTTTTAATTCGATGTTTGCTATTTCTCTGACTAGTGTCTCCGTACATATTTCAGATATATTGGCCTCCTGTAGCCGCTCTGTTATTCTTTGCCTTCGCCTGTAGAGGGAGCGCCTCTCTCTTTCTAGTTTGCATCTTCTCCTCCTTTTCCTTAAGGGAATTTGCCTTGAGCAAACCTCTAGTGCCACAGAGTTAATTTGGTCTAGACATAGGTTAGGATCTGTGATGCTTAGGCAATCTTCCCAGTTTATATCATTTAGGACTTGGTTTACTTGGTCCCACCTTATGTTTTTGTTCCTTTCCTTCCTTTCAACACGTCAGCCGTTTCCCACCAAGGCAGGGTGGCCCAAAAGGAAGAACGAAAGTTTCTCCTTTTACATTTAGTAATTTATTCAGGAGAAGGGGTTACTAGCCCCTTGCTCCAGGCATTTTAGGCGCCTCTTACGACACGCATGGCTTACGGAGGAAGAATTCTGTTCCACTTCCCCATGGAGATAAGAGGAAATAAGAACAAGAACTAGTAAGAAAATAGAAGAAAACCCAGAGGGGTGTGTATATATATGCTTGTACATGAATGTGTAGTGTGACCTAAGTGTAAGTAGAAGTAGCAAGATGTACCTGAAATCTTGCATGTTTATGAGACAGAAAAAAGACACCAGCAATCCTACCATCATGTAAAACAATTACAGGCTTTCGTTTTACACTCACTTGGCAGGACGGTAGTACCTCCCTGGGCGGTTGCTGTCTACCAACCTACTACCTAGGATGTTTTTGTTATTGAAGTTGAATTTGGAGAAGGCTCCCTCGCGGCTGATCACATTTTGTTGATCTGGGGCTCCCCCCATGCATGTCTGGACCTCTATTATGTTGTGATCTGAGTACAGTGGACCCCCGGTGTTCGTCCATTTTTCGTAACAGAATGCTGTTCAAGTGCCATTACCAACCAAATTTATTCCCTTCAGAAATAATGTAAAGTAGACTAGTCCTTTTAGATTCCCAAAACTACACTTATAAAAGCATTTAAAACAATACACTTACATAAAAGGGCGTGTTTTGAGCAGGACGAACACCGGGGGTCCACTGTATATTGTTTTTGATATGATGACATTTTGTATCAGATTAATTGTACAAAGTAAAATGGACTAATATTAAAAATGGTTTTGATAAAATTTTAAGCAAATAAAGTGATTACTAATACTATGTTGGTGAAGATGAGGTCCAGCGTATTCTCTAATCTTGTGGGCTCTACTATATGCTGGTTTAAGGTGAACTTGGTGCAGAGATTTAAAAGTTCATGCATGTGTGAATTTTCATCTGAGCTGCCTCCTGGTGTTATCTCTGCTACCACATTGTTTGCAATGTTCCTCCATTTTAGGTGCCTGAGGTTGAAATCCCCCAGTAGCAAGATGTTGGGGGCAGGAGCTGGAAGATTTTCCAGACAGTGGTCAATTTTCAGAAGCTGTTCCTGGAATTGTTGGGACGTTGCATCCGGGGGCTTGTAGACAACCACGATGACCAGGTTTTGATTCTCGACCTTTATTGCTAATACTTCAACTACATCATTTGAGGCATTTAATAGTTCTGAACATATAAGTGACTGTGATATACAGGCCAACCCCCCCTTTTTGCCTGTTCACTCTGTCACACCTGTATAGGTTGTAGCCCGGGATCCATATTTCATTGTCCAAGTGATCTCTTATGTGGGTCTCTGTGAAAGCCGCAAACATAGCATTTGACTCTGTAAGCAGTCCACGAATGTAAGGTATCTTGTTGTTTGTTGCTGGCTTTAGACCCTGTATATTAGCAAAGATGAATGTAGTTGGATTGGTGGTATTGGTGGTATGGGGGTCTTTTTCCTGGCACTAGTATCTGTTGTATTGGAGTGGAGGCCATTGGCTGTGATTCCACTCCAGAAATGATTGCAGTTGGTGTACAATTTCTGTCATTTCCTGCCAGCTTTTTTTCCTTCCTGGTACTAAAAAACCTCTCTCCCCTGACGCTTATTGTGTTGTCTCTTATTGTGCTAGTGACGCCCCTGCTTTTCATTTGGTGGGGGGGGATGTTGCATCGTCTGCCGAGTCTTTTGCTTTCATAGGGAGTGATTTTCGTGGGCAAGTTTGGTACTAATCCCTCTAGGATTTTCCAAGTGTATATAATCATGCATCTCTCCCACCCGCATTCTAGGGAGTACAGGTTGAGGAACTTCAAGCGTTCCCAGTAATGGAGGTGTTTTATCGCAGTTATGTGTGCCGTGAAGGTTCTCTGTACATTTTCTAGGTCACCAGTTTCACCTGCCTTGAAAGGTGCTGTTAGTGTGCAGCAATATTCCAGCCATGATAGAACAAGCGACCTGAAGACTGTCATCATGGGCTCGGCATTCCTAGTTTTGAAAGTTCGCATTATCCATCCTGTCATTTTTCTAGCAGATGCAATTGATACAATGTTGTGGTCTTTGAAGGTGAAATCCTCTGACATTATCACTCCCAGGTCCTTTACATTAGTTTTTCGCTCTATTGTGTAGTTGGAATTTGTTTTATATACTCCCATACAGTTTTAATTTCCTCACGTTTTCCATATCGGAGGAATTGAAATTTCTCATCATTGAACTTCATATTATTTTTTGCGGCCCACTTAAAGATTTGGTTGATATCCGCCTGGAATTTTGCAGTGTCTTCAATGGAGGACACTGTCATGCAAATTCGGGTGTCATCTGCAAAGGAAGACACGGTGCTGTGGCTTGCATCCCTGTCTATGTCAGATATGAGGATGAGGAACAAGATGGGAGCGAGTACTGTGCCTTGTGTTACAGAGCTTTTCACCGTAGCTGCCTCAGACTAGTACAGTGGTACCTCGAGTTACGATATTTTTTCGTTCGAGAATGCTGTTCAAGTGCCATTACCAAATGAATTTATCCCCATAAGGAATAATGTAAAATAGACTAGTCCTTTTACACCCCCAAAAATATACTTACAAAAGCATTTAAAAAAATAAACTTACATAAAAGGGCGATTTTGGGGACCATCGTAACTCGAGGTACCACTGTACTCTGTTTACTACTACTCTTTGTGTTCTATTTGTTAGGAAATTATAGATCCATCTACCAACTTTTCCTGTTATTCCTTTATCATGCATTTTGTGTGCTTTTACACCAGTCACACTTGTCAAAAGCTTTTGCAAAGTCTGTGTATACTACATCTGTGTTTTGTTTGTCTTCTAGAGCATCTAGGACCTTGCTATAGTGGTCCAGACAGGAGTGACCTGCTCTAAACCCATGTTGTCCTGGGTTGTGTAACTGATAGGTATCTAGATGGGTGGCGATCTTGCTTCTTAGAACCCTTTCAAAGATTTTTACGATATAGGATGTTAGCGCTATCAGTCTTTAGTTCTTTGCTATTGCTTTACTGCCCCCTTTATGGAGTGGGGCTATGTCTGTTATTTTTAGCAGCTGTGGGATGATCTTTGTGTCTGTGCTCCCTCTCCATAGGATGTTAAAAGCACATGATAGGGGCTTCTTGCAGTTCTTCATGAACATGGAGTTGGAAATAAATGGTATAAAATACCGACACAATGGAAAAATAAACACATAAGCAGTATAATGTGATCCTTTATTGACAACGTTTCGCCCATGCAGTGGGCTTTATCGAGTACAAACAGATCTACCTGGATACAAGATACATGAGTATTTATAGGATTTAATCACCTGACTAAATCCTATAAATACTCATGTATCTTGTATCGAGGTAGATCTGTTTGTGACTTGATAAAGCCCAATGCGTGGGCGAAACGTTGTCAATAAAGGATCACATTATACTGCTTATGTGTTTATTTTTTGAACATGGAGTTCCATGAGTCTGGGCCTGGGGCAGAGTGCATGGGCATGTTATTTATCGCCATTTTGAAGTCATTTGTCGTCAGTGTAATATCAGATGGGTTTGAGTTTACCAAATTCTGTGTCTCGCTCATAAAAAATTAATTTAGGTCTTCGACTCTCAGTCTGGTTAGCGGCTTGCTAAAAAACCGAGTCATATTGGGACTTGAGTAGCTCACTCATTTCCTTGCTGTCATCTGTGTAGGACCCATCTCGTCTAAGTAGGGACCCAATACTGGATGTTGTTCTCGACTTGGATTTGGCATAAGAAAAGAAATATTTGGGTTTCTTTCAATTTCATTTAAGGCTTTTAGTTCTTCTTGCATTTCTTGACTCCTGTAAGATTCCTTTAGCTTTAGTTCGATGTTTGGTATTTCTCTGACCAGTGCCTCCCTTCATATTACAGATATATTGGCCTTTTTTAGCCGCTCGGTTATTCTTTGCCTTCGCCTGTATAGGGAGTGCCTTTTTCTTTATAGTTCATTTCTTCTCTTCCTTTCAAAGGAATATGCCTTGAGCATACCTCGTGTGGCTAAATTACATTTGTAGGTACATCAACAATTTGTACAGGAACACAGGAAATACTGTACTTATCTTTGTTGCTGGGGCAGCTTTCTGCAGCTGCACCCAGAAAGCTCCTCCGACGTGACCCAGTGTGTTCTACTGCCACTTAGCTGTAGGGTACAAGTAAGTATAAAGTGAGTATGTGAATAATTGCCCTTGAGGAGCGTATAGCAATATACATTCAGTAACTGAATACAGTGGACCCCCGGATTACGTTATTATTTCGTTCTAGAATGCTGTTCAAGTGCCGTTACCGAACGAATTTGTTCCCATAAGGAATAATGTAAATTAGATTAGCTCTTTTAGACCCCCAAAAATACACTTACATAATTGTTCGAGTTTGGAGCAGTACGTAATCCGGGGGTCCACTGTACTGAACAATGCTAGGTACTCGCTTGGTTGGGCTAAAAAGCCCACTCATTATGGGTTATTATGGTACCGCTAAATAAGACAAGAACTAGCTACCTGCTGCGCAGCCGACCTAACTAGTCTCATAATTATTTAGACGTACAGTGGACCCCCGAGTAATGAACAAAATTCATTCCAGAAGCCTGTTCAAGTGCCATTACTGAACGAATTTACTCCCTTAAGAAATAATGTCAAGTAGGTTAGTCCATTTCAGACCCCCAAAAATACACTTACAAAAGCACTTACAATATTATACAGTGGTCCCTCGGTTTTCGCCGAAAATTCGTTCCAGAATGCTGCTCAAGTGCCATTACCGAATGAATTTACTTCCTTAAGAAATAATGTCACGTAGGTTAGTCTATTTCAGACCCCCAAAAATACACTTGCAACAGCACTTACGAAAATACACTTACATAAGTGTTCGAGTTTGGAGATGCACGAAAACCGAGGAACCACTGTACTTACATAATTGTACGATTTCCGGGGTGTTCGTAACTCGGGGGTCCACTGTACCTGGGTATTTGTAGCTGACCCATGTTCCCTGGCTTATGTCAGGGAGGTAACCCGGTAATGATGTCTTGATTGAAGAATAAGTGTCTTACAGTGCACGGTTAGTCTATGAAAATAGTTTTCGATACACACGGTACTCTTAATTGTCCTTCAATCATTTAAATTCACAGTAATGTCACTACAGGAAGCTGCGCACACTTCTCTAATATACCGCTAATGTGGATTGTCTTTTATACGCATAAATGAGCAGAACATTGTTCTTTATTCGTTATCCCGGCGTTAATGTTTCCCCTGGCAGGGTATAAAGCAATCTGATCTATGACGTCCCTCTCCGCCCTGGTGTGCCCTGGGCATCTCCCGACACACAAAAGAAGTGTCAATCAAGCATGTTTCCTTTGCTTGCCAAACTTCTACAGGAAGCAATGCAGAATGCTTAATTTCTTAATATATCTTGATCACAGAGAGTCTAATATTGTCCCACATGTGAATAAAGTGAGGTAGGAGTTTTCCTGTACCTTTCCTGTCATAGTATACAGAGATTAATTACTCTAGTTACTTTCATGAGTTGCAACACCGATCTCTTGCAAAGAGGTGCACGTGATCATGACTGGTACACACTGGTAAAGCATCTGCTTTCAATTACTTGATGCGGAAGCAAACAAGACGCCACTGCTCTTTCTGAGAGGGTCCTCCCTCAGGGCTGAAAGGGGCTGATATTCCCCCCTCTTGGAGAATTTTCTCCACACCTCGAGTGCCACAGATTTAATTTGTTCTAGACATAGGTTTGGATCTGTGTTGCTTAGGCTATCTTCCCAGTTTATATCATTTAGGACCTGGTTGACTTGGTCCTACCTAATGTTTTTGTTATTGAAGTTGAATTTGGTGAAGGCTCCCTCGTGACTGATAATATTTTGTGGTCTGGGACCCCACGCATACATGTCTTGTGCCTACTACATACATAGAACTCTACACTCTAATATAAACCCTCCGCTCAAAATTCTCCTCACCAACTTTAATAGGACCCATGACCACAACACAAGACACAGATCACTTTTTTGATATACCCCATGTCCATATCAACCTATGTAAAAATTCTATGCATATAAAGGGCCCCAGAATCTGGAATTCATTACCAGTAAATACAGTGGACCCCCGGTTTTCGTGATTTTTTCGTTAAAGAATGCTGTTCAAGTGCCATTACCAAACGAATTTATCCCCCAAAAATACACTTATAAAAGCATTTTAAAAAATACACTTACATAAAAGGGCGAGTTTCGAGCAGGACTAACCCCGGGGGTCCACTGTACTAAAATAACCTTGTCAGAAAATCATTTTCAGACTCTTCTCAAAAACCACCTACTCACCCTAAACTAAATACTCATACTGTAAATTACTTTCAAAATGCTCAATGTTATTTTCCTATAAGATAATTTCAATTTTTACTATTATGTTACCATCCTACTAAACACTTGTTACAATGTAATATCATATTGTAATTTGAACAATTTAATATCATCGTATTGTAATTTGAAGAATCTAATATTTGCATGTCAGTGGCTCTCCTTGCACTTCTATGTAAACTTCTATGTAAAATTGCGAAGAAATTTGTATTTGTATATTTGTATTTAAATAAAATAAACTCAATTAATTTCTCTAATATTATGTATATAGTCTATAAGCCATTATATTAAGCTGCCCTTAATGCCATGGCATGTTAGTGGCTCTCCTTGCACTTCAGTTTATGATTGTAATTACAAAATCTAAACTTGCAATGAAATAAAAATTCTATTCTATTCTATGTTGTGATCTGAGTATATTGTCTTTGATATGGAAATATTTCATATCAGATCATCATTGTTAGTGAAGATGAGGTCCAGTGTATCCTCCAATCTTGTTGGCTCTATTATTTGCTGGTTTAACCCTTTGACTGTCGCAACCCCAAATCCTGAGGTGTCTTCTGGTGTCGCAAAATATTTGAAAAAAAAAATTATTTTTTCTTATGAAATGATAGAGAATCTTTTCCCGATGGTAATGACACCAGAAGTATGAAATTTGATGGAAAACTTACGGAATTACGCTCTCGCGAAGTTAGTGATCTCACCGATATATACGCATCGGCGATTTTGCCAACTTTGAGCCCTATTTTCAGCCAATTCCATTGTTCCAGTCGACCAAACTCATAGCTATTTCTTTAGAACTCCATTTGTTCTATCGATTGAGTACAAGAAACCACCAATTTACCGATTTCAACTACCCAATAAAGTGGTCAGAAATTGGCAATTTGGCCAATTTCATGCAAAATAAAAAAGTTGTCAATTTCAAAATAGGGTCCAGAATGAAAGGGTTAAATAAATATTTTTTTCTCAGTTTTTAACATGACAATTATCTCCCACCCAAAACTAAGGAAACACATTTATTGTCATTCACTTAATCACTGTCTTGCCAGAAGCGTGTTAATATCACAGTACAGAGGGTACTCTTGAGCTTCACCATACTTACCCCTCCTTTAGAATGCAGGACTTGAGTCCAGCTACCTGGTTTTCCCTGAATCAATTAATAATTGCGGTACAGGTCCGCCATCACAAATCTGGCAATCAGACATCCGGTTCCATCAGTTATTTGGCACTAATTTTGCTAGCATAATTTCAAATTTCCAGGGTCGCCACACCAACCTGCTGCTACTGTTTGGTTTACCTGGAGAGAATTCCAGGGGTCAACGCCTTTGCGGCCCGGTCTGTGACCAGGCCTCATGTTGGACCAGAGCCTGATCAACCAGGCTGTTACTGCTGGCTGCACTTACTGCATAAGTCATTCCAATTTCTTTTTATCCATTTATTGTTATAACCTGCTTATGTTTAGCCCTAGCCATGGTTCTAATGAATAAAAGAAATGCTTCTCGTTGTGTAAAATGCATACACAGTACATTGTCCATAAAAGATAAGGTGGCTTTGAAGCCACTGTCGGTTGCCATGAGCTTAGTCTTGTGATGCAGGGGAATATCCTTTATTATTACACTAATATCAACACTACGGCTTATTTACCTATCACAATTGATCTAATATGACATAATAAACAATATAAATAACGTAAAACATGTTAAATACTCCAGAATGAATAATATTTGGCATAATACTGAGTGGTTCGACGGAGGTATGAAGAGGATATGGGATACAAGTACCATTCTCCTATCTCTATCTTGGGGCTTTTATTAGAGAAAACAGAGTGAAGCACAGGGCTAACTGTGATATACACTCGTAATGCACCATAAAACTGAAACAAAAAAGCTACTTTCTCTACATAGATTATCATACATAGCAGCATATGTGTAGAGAACTTAGGATAACCCAAAAAAGTCAGACAAAGTGACTTATTTCTAGTATCTGGCTTGGGCTTGCCATATATGATTTTTGGTAAATATTTTTTTCTCAGTTGTTTGTTGGGCTATCTTATTGAAACTTGGGCAATGTATGATGGAAAGATGTTCCTTAATGTACACCAAAAAATGAAAGAAATCGGACCATAAATAATGGAGTTCACTTCTCAGTCATTAGCCTCCTCTTAGCAGTATATTTTCGTATGGTTTTTATGGTTGTATTCTCGTTTTTTTTAGTCTCATTTGATAGAATGGAAGATATATTACAGAAATAGACATGATTTTGATTGGTTTCATGACGAAAGTACCTTGAAATTGAGCTCAAAGTCAGAAATGTTTGATTCTTTGGCGATGTTCAAGAGTAAACAAATGACGTCACCGTCCAATACCTGTCCGACCGGCCAGTCCAGTACGCAGTCATGAATGGGTTGACATTATTTATACAATTATTACAACAATGCAGTAGTCTCCATAACAGTAAATCATCAATTTTTTTGTGTGAATAAAAATTTCAAATGGTAAGCAAGAGTATTATAAAAAGGGCCTGGAGATGTGAGTAATGAACAGAGAAAATATTATTTTAGTGCCAGGAATGTCTGCATTGTTTATTCTGGACCCTATTTTGAAATTGGCATCTTTTGAAATTGGCATCTTTTGAAATTTGTGTGAAATTGGCCAAATTGCCAATTTCTGACCACTTTATTGGGTAGTTGAAATAGGTGAATGGGCGGTTTCTTGTACTCAGTCGACAGAACAGAAGTACAGTAGACCCTCGGTTTTCGTTACCCTCTGATTTCATCATTTTCGGTTATCGTGGACATTTTTCGTCAAAATATCGTCTCTGTTTTCACGCCCACAAAAAGCCTCCCACAGGCTGGACACCTGGTCCAGCAACTGGCTTCTCGAATTTAACCCACCAAATGCACTTCATGAAGATCGGGGACGGGCAAAGAAGACCGCAGACAGAGTATAGGCTAGGTGGCCAAAGACTGCAACCCTCGCTCAAGGAGAAAGATCTTGGGGTGAGTATGACACCGAGCACGTCTCCGGAAGCACACATCAACCAGATAACTGCTGCAGCATATGGGCGCTTGGCAAACCTGAGAATAGCGTTCCGATACCTTAGTAAGGAATCATTCAAGACACTACACTGTGTACGTCAGGCCCATACTAGAGTATGCAGCACCAGTTTGGAACCCACACCTGGTCAAGCACGTCAAGAAATTAGAGAAAGTGCAAAGGTTTGCGACAAGGTTAGTTCCAGAGCTGAGGGGAATGTCCTACGAAGAAAGGTTAAGGGAAATTGGCCTGACAACACTGGAGGATAGGAGGGTTAGGGGAGACATGATAATGACATACAAAATACTGCATGGAATAGACTAGGTGGATAGAGACAGGATGTTCCAGAGAAGGGACACAGAAACAAGGGGTCACAATTGGAAGTTGAAGACTCAGATGAGTCAAAGGGATGTTAGGAAGTATTTCTTTAGCCTTAGAGTAATCAGGAAGTGGAATAGTCTAGCAAGTGATGTAGTGGAGGCAGGAACCATACATAGCTTTAAGACGAGGTATGATAAAGCTCATGGAGCAGGGAGAGAGAGGACCCAGTAGCGATCATTGAAGAGGCAGGGCCAGGAGCTGAGTCTCGACCCCTGCAACCACAATTAGGTGAGTACACGCATTCTGAGTCAGTGTGGCGTTGTTTCTTGGTGAGTGAACATTACCCTGCGAGGTCATACAAAACATTTTGTAATAAAGGTCGCCTTCCACATTCGCGAGTTCAACTTTCGCGGGCTTCGAACATTCGCGAATGCCCAGCCCCCCAAATATATTTATGTTTGGAGACAGGACAAGATTGTTTGGAGACAGGACAAGATAGTTCTTCAATATGACATTAATATCAACTCTACGGCTCATTTATCTATCACAATTGATCTAATATAACATAATAAACAATATTAATAACATAGAAACGTGACAAATACTCTAGAATGAATAAAATATGTCTATTATGTATGTCACGAGTGATGTTGTGTTGTGTTGTTGTTGGGTGTATAAGGGCCACTAGAGCATAAGCCTTACATAGTGGTGGTGAAGGCGGCAGCAGAGGCTGTGGTGTTGTCAGTAGCCCTATATACCTCCAACAACACTGGAGGAGTTAGTTTCGTGCTGTCCTTTTTCTAACGATTAATCACTTAACTTACTTGCTACATTGTTAATGCTACACTTTATCGCTGGCTGGAGCTATAGCCTTTATCGACTCGTGCTGCTTTAGTATCGTACATATCGTAGAATCACTGAATCACTGATGAAGGCACATTCTCCTCTCTCTCTTCCTCCTCCACTTTGGTACTCTGCTACGAGTTCTTTCTTGAATTCTATAGTCTATTTCACCTTCTTTACTAAAGGGCTGGCACTAGTACAATATTTTACGATGTTTTCATGTGTTTTATGATTGTTCATGGTTCAATAGGTTAAGGAAGCAGTATTGTTAGGCTAAGTAAATACTGTTATTACATTTTCCTACAATATATTTGTGCACCAAACATTCATGAATTTTCAACATTCGCAAGGTTCTTGATCCCCTAACCCTCGCGAATGTGGAGGGAGACCTGTAATCCATTGTGTTTTTCACTTGTTTTTTGTGTGTGACTGCTAAATAAGCCACCATGGGCCCAAAGAAAGCTAGTGCCAGCCCTTTGGTAAAGAAGGTGAGAAACATGATAGAATTCAAGAAAGAACTCGTAGCAAAGTACCAAAGTGGAGGAGGAAGAGAGAGGGAAGAATGTGCCTTCTTCAGTGATTCTACGATATGTACGATACTAAAGCAGCAGGAGTCGATAAAGGCTATAGCACCAGCCAGCGATAAAGTGTAGCATTAGCAGTGTAGCAAGTAAGTTAAGCGATTAAGCGATAGAAAAAGGACGACACGAAACTAACTCTCCAATGTTGTTGTAGGTATATAGGGCTACTGAAAACATACGCCGTCCTCTGCCAGCATCTCCTCCAAGGTAAGTGTAAACATTTCTTATTTATAAAGTGTAAATATTTCTTATTTATAAATTACGTACATTGTTTCAGTGTGACTAGTGGCCCTATTGGGCTTATGCTGCCAGTGGCCCTGATAAACCCAACACCACCACCACCACTCATCACATACGTAATGACATATTTTATTCATTCTAGAGTATATATCATGTTTCTATGTTATTAATATACGTATTGTTTATTATGTCATATTAGATGAATTGTGATAGATAAATAAACCGTAGAGTTGATATTAGTGTCATATTGAAGCATTTTGTCATGTCTCCAATCAACAAACTCGCCTTCCTCTGGAACGGATTACAGTGGTCCCTCGATTAACGATCTTAATCCATTCCAGGAGCTAGGCCTTAACACGAATTGCTCGTAATTCGAAACCTTATTTCCCATAAGAAATAATGTAAATACAATTAATCCGTTCCACCCAAAAATATTCACAAAAAATACATTTTAATTATAGTTCTACATACACAAAACAACATTATTAACACTATAAATACTACTACATAATACTAAATAATAAAAAACAGATTAATAAATAACATTTACTTACCTTTATTGAAGAGAGTTGCAGGCATCTGGAAGATAGGGAGGAGGACAGGGGGAGGGTGTTAGTGTTTGGAAGGGGAATCCCCCTCCATAAAGACTTCAGGTAACAAGTCCTTATCTGGGGTTACTTCCCTTCTTTTTCTTTTAATGCCACTAGGACCAGCTTGAGAGTCACTGGATCCCTGCCTCGAAAAATAACTGTCCAGAGTCCTCTGTTTTTGGCGACTCTTCAACATTTTTCTGAAATGTGGCAAAATTCTGTCACTGAACATGTTGCAGATGTGGTTTGCTTCAGCTTGCTCAGGGTGGTGTTTTTCAACAAATGTCTGCACATCAGCCCATTTGGAAAAATTTCTTAATCTCTGAAAAAGTTACAACCTCAACCTGTCCAGCCTCCTCCTCTGAATCAATTTCCTTAAATGTCGTCTGTTGCTGTTCCTGATGAAGCTCTCTCAGCTCTTCAGTGGTTAGGTCTACCCTGTGCTCCTCCACCAACTCTTTCACATCCTCACCACTCAACTCCAACCCCAGGCTGTTCCCCAATGCCACAAGAGAGTCCACAACAGGCACAGGGTCGTCAGGGTCAGGGCCAACCTCAAATCCTTCAAAACTCCAGTCAACCATTCCACGAAAAAGTCCTTAGTGACCCATGCATTAGTGTGAGCCTTCTAATACACACACAAATTATTCCTGTTAACATTGTGTTTCTTGAAGGCTCTGGGATTTTCTGTGTGATACACCAGTAAAGGCTTCACTTTAAAATCACCACTGGCATTGGCACAAAGCATAAGAGTTAGCCTGTCTTTCATAGGCTTGTGTCCTGGCAGCGCCTTTTCCTCCTGAGTAATGACGGTCCTGTTGGGCATTTTCATCCAAAGCAGGCCTGTTTCATCACAAATTTTTCAGTGTCTACAAACCCCTGGAATTCCTGCACAAACTTTTCAGCTGCACGTTTGTCTGAGCTGGCTGCCTCACCATGTCTCACAACACTGTGTATGCCACTACATTTCTTAAACCTCTCAAACCAGCCTTTGCTGGCTTTAAAATCACTCGCCTCACCACTGGTTCCAGGCATTGTCTTGACAAGATCTGCGTGCAACTTCCTTGCCTTTTCACAAATTATCGCCGTGGAAATACTATCACCCGCTAACTGTTTTTCATTGATCCACAACACCAACAACTTCTCAACCTCATCCACTGTTTTCGATCTATTTTTCGTTAACATATCAACTCCTTTTGCAACATTAGCTTCCTTGATTTCATTTCTCTTTGCCAGGATAGTGGTGATCGTAGATGTGTTTTTCTTGTACATCCTGGCAAGCTCACTCACACGTATACACTCTCATATTTTTCAACTATATCTCCTTCTTTAGTTCGATGGTGTTTCTCACTCTCTTTACCACAGGGGTTCCACTAGGAAGCTTCTTTGGACCCAGGGTGACTTATTTCACAGTGACAATCACTGAACCAGCAATAAACACAACAAAAGTACATTGTGAATGTTTGAAAGAGCGCGCTGGGTAATGTTCTCTCAATGGTAAACAACACTAGACTGGCATCCTGCGCGCCTCACCGCGCAAGCGCGGGCAGGCGGACAGGTCTGGTACGGGCTGCTACACCAGGGAATGGTTGCTACGTGAGGGAAATATTTACCGAAAAAAGTGCTCGTTACACGAATTCACCGCTATACGGAATCACCACTAGTCGAGGGACCACTGTAATTGGATTTACATTATTTCTTAGGGAAATATTATTTCAGGTTGTCATTTTCGGGTTTCATCAGACTATCTGGAGCGGATTAATCGCATAAACCGAGGGTCCACTGTAAGTAAGTTTATTCAGGTACATTGATTATCATGCATAGCAGTATATGTATAGAGAACTTAGGATAACCCAAAAAAAGTCAGATAAAGTGACTTATTTCCAGTACCTGGCTTGGGCTTGCCATATATGATTTTTGGTAAATATTTTTTTCTCAGTTGTTTGTTGGGCTATCTTATTGAAACTTGGGCAATGTATGATGGAAAGGTGCTTCTTAATGTACACTAAAACTGAAAGAAATCGGACGATAAATAACGGAGTTCACTTCTCAGCCATTAGCTGCCCCTTAGGGGTATATTTTCGAATGGTTTCTATGGTTGTATTCTCGTTTTTTTAGTCTCATTTGATAGAATGGAAGATATATTACAGAATTAGACATGATTTTGATTGGTTTCACGACAAAAAATATCTTTGAAATTGAGCTCAAAGTAGCAGAAATGTTCGATTTTTGCCGATGCTCAATGAACTTTCTTGTGTAAGTTAAGAACATAAGAAAAAAAAGAACACTGCAGCAGGCCTACTGACCCATGCGAGGCAGGTCCATCACTCCCTGGCATAGACCAAACCACCTGGAGTTAACCCTCTCCAGGTAAACTCCAGGTAAACTCCAGGTAGTCAGGTCACTTCCACTTAAGGAATTAGTACGGCATCTGACCTAGTAGCACAAGCCAATCAGGTCCAACTCACACCCACCCACACCCACTCATGTATTTATCTAACCTATTTTTAAAACTACACAACGTCCAAGCCCCTATGATGGTACTCGGGATTTTGTGCCACTCATCCACAACTCTATTACCAAACCAGTGCTTGTTAAGCTGGTTAACTTTATTAACCACTCTGTAATCCGGCAAACTCAATAATCCGGCACATTACAGGTCCCAATGATGCCGGATTTGTGATGGCGGACCTGTATTACCTCACACTCAAACAGCATGTCAAGTTACACAAAAACCACTTGTCTCCACTCATTCTTATTTTAATGTGCTGATACTAGCTTGTTGGATGTTCAAGCCTCTAGCACTCAGAACCTTTTTTCCATCCCTCCAACCCTTCCTAGAGACAACCCCTACTCTTACTACCCTCCATCACAGATTTGTACACCCTCCAAGTTACCTTGTTTTCCTCTATTCTGTCTAAATGCCCAAACACCTCAACAACCCCATACCCTCAACTTTTTTTTTTTTTCAACAGTTCGACCGTTTCTTACTGAGGCAGGGTGACCCAAGAAAGAAAACACTTTCACCATCATTCACACAATCACTTGTCTTTGCAGAGGCGCCCAGATACAAAAGTTTAGATGTCACTCCGAACAGCCAATATAATATTCTATATAATATTCACACCACACATCACTTCAAACACATTTCTACTACCTCTAGCTTCCTCCTTTCTGTGATGTGTAAAACCCACATTTCACAACTATATACAACATTATTGGTACTATTATATTTTGGTGTATTTTCCTTTTAGCCTCATGGATATAATGCTTTGTTTTCACAGATGCCTCAATGCACCACCATTTTTATCTCTTCAGTTCTATGGTTCACTTTGTCTGTCACAGACTTAATCGCTGACAAGTTCACTCCCAAATATCTGACCAAGTTTGCTTCTTCCATGCTCTCTCCTTCAGTCTGACATTCAATTTGCATACTGTAACCTGAGCTTCACTGTCTACATGAAGACTTTACTGTTTTTGGTAGCCTACTACATATTCTATACATTTTCAACATTGCCACATTGGTCCCCTATCCACCCTGTCATATATATTCTCTGATGCAATAAATGAAACAAAAAAATGCCCAGCCTTTATCTTAGTTCTTGATTTTTTTATATACAGTACAGTGGACCCCCAGTTATAGGCCGTTCCTGTTATCGGCCAACTCGGTAATAGGCCGGTTTTTCAGCTTTCAGTTATTGGCCGTTATTTCGGTGATCAGCCATATGGGATGCGTCTGTCCGCCGGCTGGGGCCGCTTGTGCATCAGTCTGGCTGTGTCTCTCGGTGTGTGAGGAAGCTTCTGCTCATTCATCCAAACATTTCGCTTGTTTTCCATTGTTTTTGGTGGGTTTTTTCAGTGCAACTGTGAAATAAGTAACCATGGCTCCAAAGAAAGTTCTTAGTAAAGTTCCTTTGGTAAAGAAAGTGAGAAACACGATAGAATTCAAGGCATGCAGGGAGTGTAGCACGCATGCAGGAAGTGTAGCAGGGAGTATAAAGGTAAAGTAAATTTTATTTCATTGCAGATTTACATAGGTATTGGTAGTTACAATATAAACTGAGTGCAAGGAGAGCCACTGACATGCCATGGCATTAGGGGCAGCTTAATCTAGTGACTTATAGACTATGTACATAATATTAGAGAAATTTATTGAGTTTATTCTAGTTAAAATTTGTTTACAAATTACAATATGATGATATTATAGTTAAAATTATAATATGATGATATTAAATTGTAACAAGTGTTTAGGAGAATGGTAATATAAAATTGAGATTATCTTAAGGAAAGTAACATTAAGCATTTTTGAAAGTAACTTATAGTATGAGTATTTAGTTTTGGGTGAGTAGGGGGTAACATAATACAGTGGACCCCCGAGTATCGTATTTAATCCGTTCCAGGAGCTAGTACTTAACACGAAGTTTACGAAATTCGAACCATTATTTCCCATAAGAAATAATGTAAATACAATTAATCCATTCCACAAAAAAATATTCACATATAAAATAATTAAAAACAATATATATATATATATAATTTATATATTTATTAATATTAGCATATAAGATACATAATATATAATAATCTATATATTTTATTCCAAAACATTATTATATATATATATACATTGTATATAATTATTATATATGAAGTATATATTATCCTGCTATATCTGATATCTACTCTGCATGTATATACATCCTATAAATACATCTATAAATCCTATATCTATATCTTATAATATACATCATATATATATACATTATAATCTATCTGATAATGATATATTCATATATAAATCTATGTTATATATATTAAATAATTTTAAAAACAATATTTTATATATATATTTTATTTTTCTTACCTTTATTGAAGAGTTGCAGGCATCTGGAAGATACAGTAATGGTAATGAAGGTCCTCTTGGGCATTTTCTTCCAAAACAGGCCTGTTTCATCACAATTAAACACTTGTTGGGGAGGAATTCTTCAGACCTCTGAAATCCCTCACTCCCTGCATGCCTGCTACACTCCCTGCATACTGCTACACTCCCTGCATGTCTGCTACACTCCCTGCATGAAAGCTACACTCCCCCTGCCTACAACTCCCTGCATGCCTGCTACACTCCCTGCATGAATGCTACACTCCCTGCATGAATGCTACACTCCTGCATGAATGCTAAACTCCTGCATGAATGCTACACTCCCCGCATACCTGCTAAACTCCCTGCATGGCTGCTACACTCCCTGCATGAATGCTAAACTCCCTGCATGAATGCTAAACTCCTGCATGAATGCTACACTCCCTGCATACCTGCTAAACTCCCTGCATGGCTGCTACACTCCCTGCATGAATGCTAAACTCCTGCATGAATGCTAAACTCCCTGCATGAATGCTACACTCCCTGCATGCCTGCTAAACTCCCTGCATGCCTGCTACACTCCCTGCATGAATGCTACACTCCCTACATGAATGCTACACTCCCTCCATGAATGCTACCACAGGGGTGCCACTAGGAAGCTTCTTTGGACCCATGGTGACTTATTTCACAGTGACAATCACTAAAGCACCAAAAAAAACACCAAATGTAGTGTGAATGTTTGAAAGAGCGGGCTGGGTAATGTTCTCTCAATGGTAAACAATGCTTCACTGGCGGCGTCCTGCGTCCCGCGCAGGCGCGGAGCAGGCGGACAGGTCTAATACGTTACGAAACACGAGCGGTTTTACGATTCTCGAAATCGTAAAAAGCTTACGAAACACGATGTTTACGAAGTAAGAACCTTACGAAACTCGGGGGTCCACTGTAGTAACATATTATTAAAAATTGAAATTATCTTATAGGAAAGTAATATTGAGCATTTTTGAAAGTAGTTTACAGTATGATTATTTAGTTTTGGGTGAGTAGGTGGTTTTTGAGTAGTCTTAAATTGATTTTCAGACAAAGTTATCTTAATATTTACTGGTAATGAATTCCAGATTCTGGGGCCCTTTATGTGCATAGAATTTTTACATAGGTTGATATGAACTTGGGGTATATCAAAAAGTGATCTGTGTCTTGTGTTGTGGTCATGGGTCCTATTAAAGTTGGTGAGGAGAATTTTGAGCGGAGGGTTTATATTAGAGTGTAGAGTTTTATATATGTAGTAGGCACAAGAATAAGTATGAATGTTCTTTACGGTGAGTAGTTTTAGACTTTTGAATATTGGTGGAGTATGCTGTCTAGAGTGGGATTTTGTTATCATTCTGACTGCAGCCTTTTGCTGGGTTATGAGTGGTCTAAGGTGATTTAATGTTGTTGATCCCCATGCACAGATTCCATAGGTGAGATAAGGGTAGATAAATGAATGATATAGTGCAAGGAGAGCTGATTGTGGCACATAATAGAGTATCTTTGATAATATGCCTACTGTCTTTGAGATTTTCTTGGAAATTTGTTGTATGTGTGTTTGGAATTTAAGGCTACTGTCAAGGTGGATTCCTAGGAATTTTCCCTCTGTGAGTCTTGTGATGGGTGAACCATTGAGCGTTATGTTAAGTGGAACATTTGTGGTTTTGTTTCCAAACTGTATGAAGTAGGTCTTGTCAGTCGTCATCCATGTTGATATTTTCTGTAATTCGGCATTAACAGTTTTGGCCAGTATAACTGAATTTGGGTGAGAGAAGACATATGTTGTGTCATCTGCAAATAAAATGGGTTTGAGTAGTTGTGATGCATTCGGTAGGTCATTTATGTAAAGGAGGAATAGGAGTGGCCCCAGGACACTTCCTTGAGGGACTCCGACTGTAATTTGTTGTGTGGAAGAGTTCGCTCCATTTGTGTACACATATTGGCTTCTGTTGCTAAGGTATGACTTTAGGTAGTTGAGTGGGTGCCCCCTTATACCATAGTGTGCTAATTTTGTGAGCAGTAAATCATGGTCGACTGTATCAAAACTTTGCGTAGATCATTGAAGATTCCCAGTGGGACTTCTTTCTTCTCAAGTGCGGTGTATATTAACTCCAACATGTGCATAATAGCAGGTATGCAGGGAGTATAGTTGGTGGAGTGACTCTCAAGCTGGTCCTAGTGGCATTAGAAGACAAAGAAGGGAAGTAACCCCAGAGAGGGCTTTGCTACCTGAAGTCCTTATGGAGGGAAATTCCCCTTCCAAACAATAACTCCTTCCTATCTTCCAGAAGCCAGCATTAGTCTTAAATAAAGGTATGTAATACTGATTTAATTGTTAAAAAAAATATTTTTTTGTGAATATTTTTGTCTGGAACGGATTAATTGTATTTACATTAATTCCTATGGAAATGTTATTTCGGTTATCAGACATTTCGGTGTTAGGCCGAGCTTCTGGAACAGATTACGACCGATAACCGAGGGTTCACTGTACCTTCATCCTTTTTTGAAGCATTATGGTTTTTGTTAATACAAAAGTCGAGCATTAATACTAAATTTAAAACATTAGGGCAACACATCTAGCTTACAACTGGAAGTGCTCAGTGTCAATCCCTGGACAAGGCAGGATGTATGGGCAGGTCTCCTAACACCTGTCCCTGTTATCTATCAGTAAATAAATACCTGGGGTTAATCGTGTCTTGTAGGTTGGGAAGGACCTTAAAAAAATTATTCCAGTAATAAATAAGCCACACTGCTTAGCTTTCTTGTATAATTAACCTCCAGGGTTAAAAACCCAAATAAAATCTCCCTCTCTTTCTCCCTCTTTTATTTCTCTCTCTCTCTTTCTGTCTTTTTCTTTCTCTTTTTTCTCTTTTTCTCTTTTTTTTTTTTTACACAGGGTTTGACAAGATTAGGTTAAGAATCCATAACTTTATTGACAAGTTAAGGATTTCTAACTTTATTGACAAGCTAAGAGCTGTTATTTAATCAGCTCATTTGAAAGCATTTTTATTTTTATGAAACATACAAGTAGGGAACAGGATGAAGTTGGAGCCATCTGTAGGCCAGCATTTTCATTTGATCAACTGACTTTATCTCGTTGATATTATGCTGTACGAATGTGTTCCAGACTCGAGTCACCCTGGGGATAAATGATCTCAGATGAAGTGATGTTCTGGAGAAGGGTACAGCCAGAGTGAAGTTGCTGCTTTCTGCCCTTCTTGTGGTATGAAAGCTTGCTTCTCACTGTCCTTGAAGTGGAGCCAAGTGTGGTACTTTGACAATGTTGGCCTTGTACACAACAGTAAGGCCACCCACATCCCTCTTGTGTTAAAGGCTCTGCTGAAATGACAGATCTATCCAGGATGGGTCCAGGTGAGAGATGAGACGTCTTGCTCTGTTCTCTACTCTGTCAAGTTGCCGCAGATGAGATGGGGGGCAGGTAAACCAAGAAAGTGCAGCATACTCAAGGTGTGAGCACACTTGTGCCTCATACAGAATCTTGCAACCCCTACTGTCAAGCTGATGCGAGATACATCGAAGTGCTGTAAACTTCCTGGCTGCCTTGTTTGCAAGATTTACAATGTGGTTCTTCATGGTCAGTTTGGAGTCAGAGTTCACCCCAAGGATATCAACTTCTTCCCCAGGTACCAACACTTCCATTCATACTTACTACTGCTCTATCATTACCATCATGGTGCCTTGAGACCATCATCATTTGTGTTTTCTCAGGTGCAAATGTTACCTGCCATTGGTTTCTCCAAGCTGATATAGCTCTTAGCTGGTAATTTATGTAGCTTAGAGCAGCTGGCATTTCTTCTTTTGGATAAGTAAATGTCAGAGTACAGTCGTCTGCATATGCATGGGATTCTGGGATGAGATGAAAAAGGTCATTGAAGTAGACATTCCATAACAATGGCCCAAGCACACTTCCTTGTGGAACACTTGCCCCAATAGGATGTCTTGCTGATTCTGTTTAATTGAGAACTACCCTTAGAGATCTACCATGAAGGTAATCACTGAGGAGACATAGTGTAGTGTCTGCAATTCCCAATGCTTGCAGTTTTACAAGCACAGATGACCTACATCATAAACTCAAGAGCTGCCAGACATTCCAGAGGCCCAGAGGTCTGGAAGTGACCACTTAGAACACTGAGCAGGGCCATGGAAACAAACATCTCTTATAACACCCAAGCATGTAGAGCAAAAAAAAAAAAACATGCTCGGGGGTTAGAACCAGGGACATAAGACTTCCAATTCACAGATATTACACACCTCACCTCAAGCCAGGACATGCAAAGTCATGAACTAAGGTTGCATGGGTTATCATTGAACAATGGAGGTGCATTGGATTCACAACCGAACAAAGTAGGAAAGGGCATCCATAATCCTTGCACTGTCTTGACCAGTGGTGGTTCGTAACACCAGTAATACCTATACTATCGTACCGCATCAAACTTCTATATTTAATCATTTTTTATCTCGTTCAACCAAAAAAAAAAAAAAAAATTTGCTTATAAATACAGTGGTCCCTCGGTTTTCGCCGAAAATTTGTTCCAGAATGTTGCTCAAGTGCCATTACCGAACGAATTTACTTCCTTAAGAAATAATGTCACGTAGGTTAGTCTATTTCAGACCCCCAAAAATACACTTGCAACAGCACTTACGAAAATACACTTATATAAATGTTCGAGTTTGGAGATGCACGAAAACCGAGGGACCACTGTACATTGAAAACAACATACAACAGATTTTTCCTGTAATATAGTTGTTAGTTGCAAATTATTTTAGCGTAAGGTTGATGAAGTCATACGTCTGGCAGTGAGCATCTGGGGGGACTGCAGCTTTCTTTCAGATTTTTGGCTGCTGACTGTCTATCCCCGTCTTAATGACCGCTTCTACTCATACAATGCCTAGATATTATTCATAAAAATATATTGTTTGTCACCTTTCAGGTCTCCACAGATGAGACTAAATCAGCTCTTTCCTGCATTAGGTTGTGGTAGCCATCAAAACTCTTCAACCCAACAATAAAATAAATGTGATATTATTTCCTTCAATATTTTCTCATTTTGGTGTTATGATCTCAAAAAATAGGATATAACATCATTATTCCTGTATTTAACAGTGGTGAATACATGTTTTATAAATTTCATAAATGAAAAAATTAAGAGAAATTACACAAGAAATATTGTCCTGGTTCCCATCTCAAGTTATAATGGGTTTTATGGAAAATGAAATTAATTTAGTGTATTTTTTCAATTAGCAGACAATTCCTCCAGTCTCTTGTTTAGCTCGTTAAGCAGAGGTCTGATATACGGGTAATTCTTCCCATTACTTGTTGTCTACTTATCTTTTATGGAGTTCCTTTTTGGGGATTACTATATACAGTGGTACCTCTACTTACGAGCAGCTCCCAACTCGAACAATTACAGTGGACCCCCGAGTTACGTACACCCCAGAAATCGTACAATTATGTAAGTATAATATTGTAAGTGCTTGTGGAAGTGTATTTTTGGGGGTCTGAAATAGACTAACCTAAGTGACATTATTTCTTAAGGGAGTAAATTCGTTCGTAATGGCACTTGAGCAGGATTCTGGAATGAAGTTTTTACGATACTTGGGGGTCCACTGTATGTAAGTGTATTTTTGTAGGTGCTTTTGTAAGTGTATTTTTAGGGGTCTGAAATGGATTAATCTAATTTTAATTATTTCTTATGGGAAAAAATTCCTTCGGTATCGGCACTTGAATAGCCGTCTGGAACGAATTAAGCTCGTAACTCGAGGTACCACTGTACATGTATACATGCAGCATACTGATTATTGCATTTATGACATTCTTTTATAAAGCATCCTTGACTTAACTTTTTCTACTACATCACTGTACCAGGTTGAAATTTCTAAACTGATGAGTGCAAGATTTTTCTTTGGTGTGAAATTCCAGTCAATTTTTTTTTTACTTTTATGTTAAACATTTACAGGATTTTACTTTTTTTGCCCTTTGATAATATTTAAGGATGTATGAAAGTTTTAGGGGTCTCTGTTTTAAATACTATACAGTAGTCCCTCGGTTTTCGCCGAAAATTCATTCCAGAATGCTGCTCAAGTGCCATTACCGAACGAATTTACTTCCTTAAGAAATAATGTCACGTAGGTTAGTCTATTTCAGACCCCCAAAAATACACTTGCAACAGCACTTATGAAAATACACTTACATAAATGTTCGAGTTTGGAGATGCACAAAAACCGAGGGACCACTGTACTCCATGAAAGTACTGCACTTTCAATTTGTTTTTGTCTATGAGCATTTTATTTTGCAACTTTCATCTTATTCCTCTTTGATTTTTCATTTTACCCTAACACATTATAGATGAGAAAATGCCTGAGCCTCCACCTCCCCCTGCACCTCATCCTCATCGTGGTGGCTCAGCAGGGAATTCCTCAGTTGTAGAAAATGGAAGCTCATCATCAACTCCAAATCCAATGCCGTCTGTATCCCCAAGCCATGTTCTTGGCCACCTGCACTCACCTCAGTATACTCCAGGTATGTGCTTTGGCCAACCATTTTTTGGGTAATATGTTTTGTCTGTGATTCATTGTATGGCACATGCACTTTAACATAAGTAAAACTTTTAAGAGGTCATCATATATATGAGAGAGATACACCTCTTTGTGTATATAAAGTACAGCCTCTCCTCACTTAGCGACATACTTGTTTACCGATGCCTTGGACTTACGACGGGCTCTCTGACCGGTATTCATACCTAAATAATGTATATTAGAGTTGATTTTCTCTATTCTGGTTATTTCAATATACAGTACACTACTGTATAAACATTTAAAAATATACCAGAAATGTTATAAATGGTGCAAAGGTGACATTAAAACAATATCAAAGATGGTTGACACAAACTCACTTAACTCCTCACTTAGCGACGAATTTGCTTAACGGCGTGGTCTTAGGAACGTAACTCCGTCGTTGAGGAGAGGCTGTAAACCCTTAATTTAATGAACTTCGGAAATGCAGAACAAAATCTGCTGGGTCAGTTAATTCTGTAACTAATAGACTTTATCCATTGGTTACAGAATTATCCATTATCGATGTGATCACAGCATAACAATTTCATGGCTATCCATCACAATTGCCATTACCAGTCATCCATTTTTCCCTCTTATTGCATTAAATTAAGAGTACGTGCTGTTTCTGAGAAGACAGTTGCTAGGTATATCAATCAGTAATAAAAGTTTATTCCAAATACAGTGGTACCTCGAGTTACGATGGTCCCCAAACTCGCCCTTTTATGTAAGTTTATTTTTTTAAATGCTTTTGTAAGCATATTTTTGGGGGTGTAAAAGGACTAGTCTATTTTACATTATTCCTTATGGGGATAAATTCGTTTGGTAATGGCACTTGAACAGCATTCTCGAACGAAAAAATATCGTAACTCGAGGTACCACTGTATATGTTTATTTAATTAATCAGTACTTAAAGTACAGTAGGGCCCCACTTATACGGCAGGTTAGGTTCCAGGCTACTGCCGGAAAGCAGACTTCGCCGAAAAGCAGAACTCCATTATTTTCCATTTATAAATGCATATAAATGCCAGATAATAAGTTTACACTAACATATATTAAGTTAGCAATAGAACTAGGCATTAAAAAGTAAAATACACACACACAGTACACTCATTATTTACCTCAAAATATTTGTAGTCTTAATGTAGAACAAAAGGTGAGTAGTATTTACTGTAAAAAGTCAGGTGTGGTAGCCCTCCTGGCCACCCCACCCACACATACTATACTACGATGCTTAAAGCTCCCTAGAGTGATAAAATTCATATACAGTACACTCAATACTTACCTTAAAATATTTGTAGTCTTAATGGTCTTAATGTAGGGTGAGAGGTGAAAAGTATTTATTTGTAGAAAGTCATTTGGGAGGTATGGCATCCTGCCTGGCCACTCTCACCTACTACAACATTAAGCGTCCTAGAGTGATAAAATGCATATACAGTGGACCCTCGGTTAACAAAATTAATCCGGTCCAGGAGCTATTACTTAATCTGAATCTTTCGTTATCTGAAACCTTATTTCCCATAAGAAATAATGTAAATACAATTAATTCGTTCCACAAAAAAATAATCACTCAAAATAAAAAAAAATAACATTTACTTACCTTTATTGAAGAGACTTGCAGGCATCTGGAAGATATAGATGATGATTGGAGCAGGGTGTTAGTGGTTGGAAGGGGAATCCCCCTCCAAAAGGACTTCAGGTAACAAGTCCCTCTCTGGGGTTACTTCCCTTCTTGGTCTTTTAATGCCACTAGGACCAGCTTGAGAGTCACTAGACCCCTGCCTGGTAAAGTAACTGTCCACAGTCCTCTGTTTCTGGCGACTCTTCAACACTTTTCTGAAGTACAGCATGACTCTGTCACTGAAGT